>PVJO010004634.1:7658-107643 GCA_004026905.1 Hystrix cristata
AAGTGTAGTTACACTTATTGCAAATAGGGAGGGGTGGGTGAATGGAAGGGAGGGGAGGGGAAGGGGGGAAGAGGGGGGAAAACCAAGATGTATCATGTACAGGTACAAAATAACCATGTTGATTATGATCATTATGTATGCAATGTACCAATACATGTTCTTGGTAAAAAATAATAAAAAAATTAAAAAAAAAAAAGACATTATGTGAGGACAGCGATCTGAGCTGATGACATTGGATGACTCCGACCATGCATTCTTCAACAAACACGCACACTGAGCAATGAAAAAGACTCAATCATGCCCGTGGGAGCTTCCAGGCAGTGAGAGAAGAACATATTAGTTACCCGAATAAGCATTTAATTGAAATATCTATAAGTGTTATGAAATTATAACATGGGGGGATTTTACCTGCCTTAGGGCAAGTTGGAGAATAAGGTGTCCAGGACAAAGAGATCATCAAGCTGAAATACGCTGCACAAAACTGTATGATTGTGAAGCTACAGAGTAGAGTTTCCATATACGGGATAAACACCGCAGCTCAAGGCGACTAGGGAAATGAGGAATAGTCACAGGAAAACGTGGCCGTTCTGTGACACGAACAACCAAGGAGATGAGTGTTAGGACCCGGCCTCACCTGCCTCCCTGGGCGCTCTCCTCTCCAAGGTGACCTCATCTGGAGACCCCAGGAAAGGAACAGTGAGTGCTATTGGAAACCTTCTGTTACAGTTTGTGTCTAGATGTCCCCCCAAAGCCTCATGTGGTCATAGGTGGGGCTGGATCCAGAGTGTGTGATTACTAAATTAGTCCACTGATTTGTTTGGCATAGTTCTACTGGGATCAACGATGTGATGCTAGGATTAAAAGTACTGGAATTAAGGGTGGGAGTGCTACCTGCCCTAAAGCCAGGTAGCCCACATAAAATATAAGGAACAGAAAAAGGCTTGCCTACCCCCTTGCTTGCATCCCTTGCTTACCTGGCTGACTTTTGCCTGTCTGCCATGCCACCCTGCCTCAGACCCAGCTGACTGTGGACTGAAACCTCTACAAACTGTGAGCCAAATGAACCTTTCTTCTTCTAACTTTGAGTGTCAGGTATTTTGTTTCAACAATGAGAGAAAAGTAACTAAGACAACTTCCTTCCTTATGACCTCCCAGGTGGCAGCCTGGGATGAAATTTACCTCTAAACTCAGCTTTTGAGGCTATGAGTGAAACACTAGATATGTTATTTATCAAACTCTAGAATTAGTGGGCTTTGCCTTCAAGAACGAATGCTGCTGTTCCAACCTAAGCCAAGCAGCACTTCAGAAATTGCCTCTCTGGAGCAACACACACAGATGCTGATGCTATCTAATTAATTGAACAGCAGCCTTTTCAAAAAGTAGAGTCATTATTCTGGCTAAAGAGCAGCACCTAGCTTAATTGTGTATCCCCAAGATTTATTTAGCTGATACATCATTGTGTTTATCATTCAGTGTGTACACATTATAAATAAGAGATCAGCCTTGTTTCAAGAGATGATGAAAGGGGATGGATTGGGAAATGTCATGAAGGTACTATGGGTAGAAGAAAAAAGTATCATCCGATTCAGGTCTGAAAGAGATAAACTAACTGCTTAAATATCTTCTATATGAGTGGCAGTCAGAACCATGCTAATTTGGTAAACAGAATTCGCCAGACCCAAACCAAACATGTTGGTGGCAGAGAAGCAGTAGAGAGTGTGGTCTCAGCGGAGACTAACACTGTCATTTATGACTTGTGTGACCGTGGCCAATTTACTACATCTTTCTGAGCCTCGCTTACCCAGATAGCAAAGGACAATAAATTTGACATCTTTAGTATTTGTTATTACCATGCAGGAAGTTTGTTTCCCTTCTGTTCCACCATGATAACTCTGTGAATTTTGTTTTAAGGGCCAGAAAAGTCCTCGGAATGGCAGGTAAGAGCTCACGACCTTCTCAGTGTCTTCAGAAGCCTCCAAGCGTGCTGAGCCTTGAGACAGCTTCCTTTTGACTCATGACAGCCTCCTTGGGGAATCTTAGAGGCCTTTGGAGCTTCATTTACCAAATGTATTTCATCAGTTACCAATCTATCATTCTTCTCTCTGAATTTCAGGCTGATCTATCCAAGTGCTTATTGAGTACTCCCAGCACTTGGAACTGAGCAGACCGGAAGTGGATTCCACCATTACACTTATGGCCTGTGTCTTCTCTGCCCGTGGTCAATGTCAGGTGCAGGTGAGGGTCGGGGCTTGTTCAGCCAGCTCATGACAGGCTGGTACTTATTTTCTCATAAATCTGTCATGAATTAGAGAGGATAACTTTCTCAAAGAAAGGCCATTCTTTTTTTTTTTTTTTAGAAGGGCCATTCTTGAGTCAAGAATAAATGAAAAGCCACACATCCCTCCTCTAACACGCAAGCCATCCCCCACGATGCTGTCCTTTGGGTCGTGTGGTCACCAGTCACCTGGCTGATGAGGCCGGGACCCCGAGGTTATGCTGGGGTGGCTCTCCCACTTTCCTCACTCTTGCGTTACCCTCGGCCTTGTTTCTATAGTGAGTCACCTTGATTTTGTGTTTTTAACCTGTAACTAGGACTTGAGCTCAACCTCCAGTTTCTCTTCCCGGCATTTGCTTCTCCTGAAATAGTTTTGCGGCTTCCAAGCCAATTCTCTGACCTTTAGCCTTGGCTCGCTTTGCTCCCCAACAAGGTGGCCTAAAGGTCTATCTGGGACTCAAATTAGCTCGAGTTTCTGACCCACACACTGGCTGGAATTGTTGGCCTGTCGTAAAGTGTAAGCGAAAGGCCCCTCGTGGCTGCCTTCGGCACCCAACTTCCTTACAGACTCTGCTGACGTCACACTCTATTTCCTCAATGCTGACCTCTTTCCTGTTTTCCCTCTCGGCTGTACGGTTTGGTGACTTTCATTTTGCCCGTGCCTACAACAATCTCCCCAGGGCTCCTGCTCACTCCTCAAGGATGACATCAGGCAGCCCCTCCCCAGGCGACCCTCCCTGTTTCTTTCAGGCCGGGGGGTGGGGTGGGAGCTCACTGGACCCCCCCTCGACGGATCCCAGGTGTGCTGGCTCACTCCCGTGATGACAGGACACACTTCCTGCGGACTAGGAGGTGTCTCCGAGTCCAGCTTTCCTGTCCCGCGGCCCTCGCACTACCCTGGGATCATCTACCACGTGCACTCAGTGAGTGAGGGTGAAGCCAACGGTGCTGCAGACGTTTCACCAGAAGTAAACCCAAGTTCTCCACACTGGCTGTGGATGGGAGAAGCTTTCAAAGATATGGATACCCACAGCTCACTCTAGGCTGCTGAAGTCAGAGCTGGGAGGGAAACGTGGACGCTCAGATGTTTCAAACTCCTAGAGTAACACTGTGCAGCCGAGCTGGGAAGCCCCCGGATGGGTTCTCACTGGACAAGGACACAGTGAGTGGTGTGGCAGGGACAGGTGAGGGGCTAGTGCTGAAGGAAACTTATTCATGAGAGTCTATGAGAGGATGCTGAGCTTATGCTTGGTAGTGTCCTCAAAATATCCCCCCACAGATTATAAAGATTTCTTTACACTTGGGCAGCTTGGTTCATCAGCAGGGCACCAGACTGCAAGTCACCTCATAGCCCGGTTGGTCCTTGAAAAAGGATCCCCTAAATACGCATATATATTTGTTTAAAATACTGGAAGAGTAGGGAGTGGAAGGGTGGAGTAGGTGTTGGCTGCCTCATACACTCATGTCCTGATGTGAGGAAAAGAAGTCTCCATGAAAACACTCTGTGGGCCCCTGAAGATGCCACTTGCATGGTGTCCAAGCCATGCGTCTCTGCATGGCGTTCTCATCTCATCGTGTGAGCAGCGACTCTGCTCTCTTTTCTGATGCCTGGGCCGGCCACGACAGAGATGGCGTCATGTCTCGATCTACAGGATGTGGCCCAGGCTCTGCGTGGAATAAGAAAGGCAGCCTGGAAGTATTATTCTAAAAAGTCTTAGTGTTTGTGGGGAGAGTAAGTGCCGATAATTTTCTGATTAAGAGAAAGTCCCCTAAGACAGGGAATGTTTTAAAAATCCACATAAAAACAGTGAGAGAAAAAGAGAGAGACAGACAGACAGACAGGAAATCCTTTTTAAAATGACCAAACCAGTTTTAGCAGAAAAATACCTTGGGTTACTGCAGTCTCAAAGCTGACATTCAAACTTTCAATCTGTTTCATTAAAAAAGTTTAATGAGCAGCAAAATAAATACACTTCCATTAAATATTAAATAAGTTATTTACAACTTGAAAAAATACATTTTTATCTCTGCGCATCTCTGTATGTACAGAAATAAGACCTGGCATAAAAAGTGACAGTCACCAACAGCTTCCCTTTTCTTCACTGAAAGGAGACCAGCTCATCGGTTGCTCTGAGACGGGGTGGTGACTCTGACCTGGCGTCCTGTTAGAAGACAGGGTTAGAGATGAGCTCAATTCCAACATGGGATTAAAAAAATTTCAAAGAACGATCAGGAATCAGAATTTCTGTCAATCTTTTCTAGGATTTCTTACAAAAAGAAAATAATGGAAAGAGCTTTTTCAAGACAAACCACGGGTGTGGCTTGAATCCCTCTTTCATTTTTCCTTGGGTCTTTTGCTTCCCTAGGTAGAAAACTACAAATGTTCACACCAGTTGCATGAAATTCTGCTTTAAAAAAAAAAAAAAAGCAACAGAGGTAAAAAATAGTTTTCCTAGCTGGGCAGGGTGGCACACGCCTGCAATCCCAGCACTTGGGAGGCTGAGGCAGGAGGATCGCTGTGAGTTCGAGGCCAGCCTGGGCTACATGGTGAGTTTAAGGACAGCCTGAACTACATAGCGAGACCCTGTCTCAAAGAAAACACACAAAAAAAGGTAGTTTTCCTAACCAAATCTACAGAGTGGACATAATTAAAAACAAAGATTAGGCGGCTTAGTGTTTTATGATATACGGTTAATTTAGGATAATTAGTACCAAGGGCATAATAATAGTCACTTCCAGTTAATAGGCAGCCACTGTATGCCAGCGCAGCATATTCCTTTTCCTAAAATCACCCAGGGACGTAAACTGAGCCATTATGAGGGCAGTGAATAACAAAAAACAAACAAACAAACAAAAAAAAAACGAAGAAAGAAAAAAGAAAAAATCCACCCTTATTTAAATTAGTGGTCTTAACTTCTGCAAGTTAAGCCAACACAGTAAAAATGGCTGATGTACTAAATCCTGAGTGTAGCACTAGTATAAACAATAATC
Organism: Hystrix cristata; assembly: GCA_004026905.1. Lineage (NCBI taxonomy): Eukaryota > Metazoa > Chordata > Mammalia > Rodentia > Hystricidae > Hystrix > Hystrix cristata. Next base: position 12,925 of record PVJO010004634.1, read on the forward strand.
CATTTTCTGAGTTATAAGACTAAGTCTACCGGGGTTCAGGACATAACGCAGCACCTACCCAGTGCTAACCGTCATGGTTCTCCAAGCCCTAATGCGTCAGGAGCCTTCGGTGAAGGAAATTCTCATCTGTAGACTTAGGGTTGCGCACAGGAATATGTGTATCTAACAAGCACCTCAAGTAGCTCCTAACCCACTAGCAGCAGGAAAATCGTGGCTTAAGGATGCAGCATCATCTTCCCTGAATGTCTGAGGAAATAAAGTTCTTTCTGCTAACTCTTTCCTCGGCGTGTCCTGATACCTTTTCTTCCCTCTCCCTCTCAGCATTTTCTTTGCGAGCCCTGATTTCCACCTTCAACAAAACATCCTTCTGCAGAGCTTCTTACCTTCTGTCTAAAATGCTCAGCTCTCCCTCATTCATTCATTCATTTCCTGATTTAGCACTGGGAATCGCACCCAGGGCCTGGTGCATGCAGAGCACATGCTCTACCACTGAGCTATACTTCCAACTCTACAGCCTTGTCTTTACAAAAAATAAAAGTACATTTTGTTACCAAGTTACTCTCAGGTCTGTACCCCTCTCCTTACTACTTCCTGTCCCCAGAGTATCATCCAGCCTACTGCCTTCCCGTGGCCACCCAGAGGTGACCTGGGCTGGCAGCCTTCTCTCCCCAGCTCTCGGCTGAGTCAGGCCACTCTCCACGAGATGACACCCACTTTACTTCCCCTCCTATTCTGATTCTTTCCATTTCTTCTCCTCTCTACTAAATATTAGTTCTTTGAGAACAAGAACTGTATCTCACCGATACAGTAATAATGAATTAATACACAGCCCATTCTCAACATCAAACTCAATCTCATACTCAAAGCATAACACTCAGCCATTGTTGCTAGTGGATCCATCAGTAAGAATACATTCCTCATCTTCTTAAGGTGATCGTGTTGTAGTGTGAATATCATAGGACAGAATCTAGAGATGTCTTGAAAGTCAAACCTGTATTATCCTCCATCATGCCACGCCATGTGTGTTGCCGTTTTCCTGTCGAAGTTTCTTTCTTTCTTCTCCACCATATTCCCTGAAGTATCGCTTCCGAACCCTTGGGAGAACAAGACATTCTAGAGTTACCTCAGTTCTCCTCATCTGTGTGTTCACTGGGGTTTTCGTGAGTACCAGGAGTTGCTTCTCCTGACTTCTTACAGACAAGCACTGTACTCCACACTCAACTCAAGCCTGGACCCAGCTCTGAAGCATTACCGACGGTGCCTTTAAATACACACAGTTCCAGAGAAATGGGCCTTGATTCCGTCTCCAAGATGTGAAGTCTGAGGAGCCAGGGAACATACTCACATCTTGGGCACAGCCACCACACACAGGAGGAGCAGATTATGCCACAGTACAACATGAATTCATTTAAATAATTAGAATTTCTAAAAAGTGACTATAAGACAACATAGTGAGTTCAATCCCCAGCACCAAAAAAAAAGGATTATTAAATACTGCAAGCTGAAAATTAAAACTTTAACTATTGCAAAATATCATCCTTAGCTAGCAATTTTTTCTTCTATCCTTCTATGTCAAATAATAATGGTTTGTATCTTTCCTAAACACATGTGCATTATTTGGCTTGAGGAATAGAAGAGCAGAGTAAATTCTAGGGTGGCAAAACAAATTCAAGCTGCACGTCAGACTTTATGTGCATGACAAAACAGTTTCATATGTGTTGTTTTATCACTGTCTAATCTGAATTTCAGAGAGCGGTAAACAATGTCAGAAGATAGCCCCTTCTTTCCTGAAGCTGGCAGCCATAGATCTAAAATTAGAATAAGAGTCCACTGATTTGCCCAAACTCTGAGGGCTGGCACATGAGTCATCGGGAGCCACTCTTGCCTCCGCCAGCTCTCCTTATGCAGTGGCTGCTGCTGGGCGGACAATGCCATTCCGAGGCACCGATCTGCCTACTGCCTCACACGGCCCAGTGCCTGCACTCACCGGCAGGAGGGTGAGTAAGCAGTATGCTGTTCCCAGCACAGGTAGAAACTTCCAAGGTGCAGCAGTCATGGAATTGTCCTCACTCCCTGCAGCATGCCACACAGAGGAACTGTTTGATTTTGCTTTTTAGTATTTAATATTATCCATATCACTTGGTAATAACAAAATAAGCCTAAGTTGCACATGAGCACCATGCTGTGAAGTTTCTAACTCAGAATTTTGCCTTGTAACACTAGCAGAAACAGTCTTGCCTGCTGATTTGAAATTCTCTGGGATTTTTATGCCAAAGCCGCGTGCTCGATGCTATGAACCTGTTGTAAATGAGCTCTTTCTGGGAGACTTGCTGAAGAGTAAAATATTCAAAGATAGCAACACTTTCTGAGACTTGGGGAAAAAAAAAGACATGGGTAGAAAATGGGAATAAAATAACACCCCCAATTTTGAAGTTCAAAAAATTTCTAGTCATGAAAAAGAGCTTTACCTAGTAAGTTTCAGTGGTGACCAAAATAAAATAAATTTTGAATATATACTGTTCCAAGATCATGTGCCCCCAAAAGAATAACTGTTTTAAAGTATGCTAATAGAAATGACAGAAATACTGGGGAACACTGGCCCACCTTCCTTCCTTAGGATGTTTAGGTCAGCCCCCTACTTACTGGACTGTGGCAACCGCTGCGATGGCTGTGAGGCTCACAGCAGAGATGAAAGCAGCTATGGCTGCTAATGCGACTTTTGACACATCATGGCCCGCAATGCTCTGAGTCTTCATGGATTTTTCTCCACATCGTTCTCCAAAGTAATCCTGGTCGCACCTGCCAACAACCCATGCTTAAAAATTAAAACCACCAAATATATTTTATATATTTCAGGTTCACGTTCTAGGTCATAAGCAGCCAATTAATTCCAACAGTTAAAAAAGTCACACAGGTATTTGTATTCCAAAATCCTGGAGACAGGAGTTGTATTCTAGCTAAGAGCTGTTAATATTAGTCTGGGGGTGATATTTCCGGAAGTCACACCTTGTGGATCTTTAGTGGCCAACCACTGCCCTTGATGACTTGTTACAAAGTTAATATATTCCTTCTGATCTCAGTGCTGAGGCTTTGGGGTGGGTAGAACAACATGAAAAATTATGTCAAGGTCCTTCTTAAAAAGGAGGTTTTAAAAATACATATTTTGCAAAATAGTGGTATTTGTACCAGGGGTCAGCAAACCACAGCCACACAACAAATCTGGCCGATTGCCTTTTTTTCTTTAAATTTTACAACCTGCAAGCTAGGAATAACTTTTATATTTTTAAATGGCTGCATTTTAATTGATTCTGTAAGTACATACATGACCTTGGCCCACAAAGCCTAAATAGTTACCGCCTCGTCCTTTACTGAGACATGTGCAGAACCGAGGTTTATACACTGTAAAAATCAGGGGTTTTCTGAAGTGTGGGGTCTCAGGTGTGGTACAGGAGACTCAGAATTGTACGAACTGCAGGCACTTACTGGCAGGTTACCCGGTCCATGTTCTCTAGGTATTTGCATTCTCCGTGAATGCAGAAGTTTTGAAACTCTGCAGCACAGGGATTTTTCTTCTTTTTGTTTCTTCTACTTTTTCCATTTTTGCTTCCCTTTTTCTTCCTTTTGGGTTTATCTGAAGTCTTTTCACCTTCTGTCTTGTTTTTCTTGGGTTTCACTACCTGTTCAACTGAAAAAGGGAAACAAGGTTGCTTGACAACTGTGACTGTCACCTGGAAGAGGATTTGGGAGACATGAGACAAGGAAGTCACAGCAGGTTGAGCCCTGGAGAGGACAACCATTTGTATCTCGTTCTTCACACCGTGCACACCCACTAAAGGGGCACAGAATGGCTATGCTGTTCAGCGCATAAAAACTTGGACGCTATGGTTCTTTCATTCGCTTATGCACATATTTTGAATTGATTTGTATAATTATTATTATTGTTGCTAACAGGAATTATCTATGAAAAAAAGTTCATTAAACATTTTAAATATTTCTTCGATTTCTAATACCTGCTGAGTTCCCGGTAACAGTCCCAGTTGTATGTACTGTTACCCACCTGATATAGGAGAGGAAACAAATTCAGTGAAGACAAGTCACTTGCCCTAGGACGAGCAGTGGAAAATGACAGAACCGGAATGTCAAAGCCTGTGACTGTCCTGTTCTGCTGTGTTTGCCCTTGAAAGCCTCAGTGCCATCGATCGAAATGGCCACAGAGGGTATCTGTTGATTTTGCGCACCTGTGCTGGCTTTGCCCTCACTGTCATAGTTGGGAATTGGTGGGCACTACTTGAGGGAGGGTGGGAAAAAGTGAGAATTATATTTTAATCAGTTTCCCCAGCTCCTAGATTGCAGCAGATTATAAGTAATTGATTCTTCACGAGGGACTCATTTCTAGGTTCAACCTATTTGAAAATAGCCTAGCGATTCTGTGTTTGATGCCACAGAAATTTCCCTTAAATTATCAAATCTCCAGAAATGTTGATCAGCCTGCTGGTCGTGCAAGGTATGGCCTACTCACATGCTAAAGAGGGAGAGTGGAGGTTTCCACCTGGTGCTGTACACTTTGTTACGCTAATCCCCCAATAGGTTTATATGATCAAGTATTTAGCAAACAGAGCCCAGCAAAAAGAGAAAATACCATTACTCATAAGGTCACCCAGCATCCATTAAATAGAAAACACAAGAAATGGGATGAAGATTAGCAAGGCCATCAAAGATAGAACCCCCGTGACTAAAGAAATGACTGAGACTTTCCTCCAATTAGAAAACAGTACAAGTCAGAATAAGTCTTCTAAGGGAAACATTTTAAACGAATATCACTGTACTTCAGCAGATAGCCTACAAATCATGGAGTCAAACACTAGTCACCATGCCGAGGGGCCCCAACAGACATTACATTCATGGGCATTTAAAGGAACAGCCTTTCAGAGGAGTTCAGCCAACCGTCTCAGACTACTTTATAACATTCAGCAGTTTTGAGCACTAGCCACTCACCCCTCTAGTAACAGATTTGACCTTCTGAAATGTTAACAGCTTAAACCATCTTTAGGAGACCAGTTGCTACACACCATGGTGGACTAGTGTCATCCCTCCACATACCCTCTCCCCACAGCACACAGCCCAGCTCAGAAGCAAGGGGGTGGAGCGTTCACTGGAGCTCTCCCACCTGCCACTGACCCCAGCCACTGTCCCTGGGCGCCTGTTTCCCCTTCTCCTCCGGGGAGCCTGACAGAGGAGGAGTCCCCTGCCCTGAGACCGCCTTGCTGTCCCTCGGGGAGGGACACTCTCAGCGTATTTATATCTGATCCACCAAAGTCTCTTCTTCCCTTACACTCCAGAGTAATGTGAGGGTAATCAACAATCTTACCTCTTAGTAGCCTTCATTCTAAGCAAAGGGTGTTTTTAAAATATCAGCTAACAAAAAAGTGAAGGGAACCACGAATTACTACTTTTTAGCTGACAAATGGGATTTGGGTTTAAACCACGATTTTAGCAATGTAAAATTTATGCACACCTTTCTTCTTGACTATTTGTAGAAGGCATTACTGTGGTTTCTAGAAGGTAGTGCTAGAAGGCATCACCACTATCTCAACACCTAGAATTTAAAAGCGAAAAGCCCACTTCCTCCTATCCTTCCCTCTCCTGGTTCCTTGTGTTAAAATGCAGCTATGTGCAGAAGGGTGGTGCTGGTGCGTGGGGAAGGGACACGCACGCTCAGATGCAGCGCGCACAGGCATGGTTGATCCCCCGAGCTCTCAGGAGGTGGGATGGGGCACAGTGGGAAAGTCATCACATGTGGATCAACTCTGGCTCCAGTTCTGGCCCAAGTGCTTGCCACCTTTGTGACCTTGGCCAGGACAGCCTTTTGTAGTGTCGGTGATTGCACCTGATAAATGGGAGTAACAGTTCCCGCTTAACCAAGGTGTGAGGGTTACAGTTACACGTAAAGCACTGGTTAGGCTGCGGGCCTGCAGGATGTGCCCATCATGGGTCCCCTGACTCAGTTTACCCAGAGGTGTGCAGCACTCACACATGAGAAGCCACCGGAAGTTTCAGGGAGCCACTTGCTTCCAAGCCCCGCCTGGGTCGTGGGACCCCCTCTCACAGCTCCGCGTCCCCTTAGCCCCTGCTCACCCCTGACGGAGTCGTCCACGACGTAGCCCGCCGTCCCCGGCTCAGTGTCATCCTCCTCTGAGTAGTCCTCGTCGGCCCCCGAGGGCAGCTCGCTGGCGGACGGCGCGGCACTCGCGGCGGAGAGCGGCTGGCCGCTCGTGGTGACCTGAAGGCCGCCGGCGTCGGCGCGGTCCAGCCCAGCGGCATAGCGGCCTGCGGGGAGGAGAGCGGACGGAGACGGAGATGCGGGGCGCCGCGCACCCGGCCGCCGCCCGCGGACAGCGCGTCCCGATCGGGGCGGCGCTGAGTCACTGGGAAGCCGGGAGGCAGCCGGCCGCCCCGCCCGGGAGCCGCTCTGCCCGGGTCTCTGCCGCCGCGGGCCGAGCAGAGCAGCCTCCGTGCGACGCCGCCGTCCGGGCGGGGCGCCGGCTGCGTGCGAAGAGGCGCCCGGACCAGCCTCCCGCGGCCTGCGCCGCATCCCCGCAGGGACCGGAGGGGAGCGGCCGGGAGCGACCGTCGGCGTCCTCCCCTACTGCTGTCCCTCCGCAGAAGAAACTTGGACAGCAGGGAGATTCCGCGCCCTGCTTCGCCCGTCAAGCCTCCGAGGGGCTGCCCGCCTCCCGCCGGGTCCCCTCGCAGCGGGACACACGGTGCCCAGAAGGGGACGGAGGGCTCCGGCCCGCCCGCCCGCCCCGCTCACCTGAGCCCAGGACGAGCAGCGACAGCAGCAGCGCGGGTGTCATCGGTCCCTGCTCCCCGGTCCCTGGCGCCCTGTCCGGGAGGAGGCTGCGCGGCTCGCCTCTCCGCCCGCCCGGCACCTGCTCTTTATAGGGCCGGACCGGCAGGCCGGGGAGGGGACGGGCCGGGGCGGGACGGGACCTCCCCGTGACGTGGGCACCGCCCCACTCCGCGGCGGGGAGGGCGGGGCGCCCGGCTGAGGAGCCGGCTGAGACGGGGTGAGGACAGGGGCAGGGACAGGGTGGCCGGCCAGGGAAAGGGGCCCAGAGGTGGGGAGGGAGGGCAGGCGCGCTGCGCACCTGCACCGGGGCCCGGCAGGGGAGTGCTGTCCTGCGCTGAGAACAGATCATGACAAAAATAAAAATTAAGTCTAAAAAGGACTAAGCTAGACTTGGCCATGGTCATCTGTCTCCAGTTCATCAGGCAGGGACGGAGTGGCCACCGGCAGGGCAGGGTGCCCCTTCTCCTGTGAGGGGCGGGACTTCCTTTCATGGAACATTTTATTTTTATTAGTCTATGTTTGCAGTACATAATGACCGCATTCCTCTTGTGGAGCTGGTACATGTACCTATACAAATCTTGATTATTTTTTCACCCCCTTTCCCTTGTCCACCTCCCCCGTCTCTTGGTCCTCTTACCATTTGAGATCTATCTCCCTGTCTCCTATGGTCTGTCTTTCATTTTGCTCATTAAATTGGAAACCACATCATATTTAAGCTTGTGTGTCTGATGTATTTTACTTAACATCTGATGTCAAGGTGCATGGACTTTCCTACAAACGACTCAAGTTTATCTTTCTTTATGGAAAAGTAATGCTCCGTTGTGTGTAAACGTCACAATTTCTTTATCCAGTCTTCTGCTGATGGACATATAGGCAGCTTCCAAGGCCAGTCTTTGAAACCACCACCTTCTTTCTGTGGCCCAGGGCCCTTTCGCTGTTGCCAAACGACGCACTTAGTTTTACCTACGCTATCTCACGCAGTAGTCCTCCCGGGAGGTACCAACCCCTCACTTTGAAAGAGCATGGAGGGCAGGTTTAAAGAGCATGGAGAAGGACCAGACACCGAGGTAACGGCAGATGCTGGGCAGGTATGACTCAAGTGCACTTGACTCTGCCTGCCACTCTGATGGAGGAACTGAGGATGGAGTGATTTTGGAGAAGAGGGTTTCCTGAAGAACACTGCTGAGCCTAAAGGGGTGATGTCACCTGGTAGCACATTGGCATCTGGGGCAAGGGCAGCTAGAGCCTCTGCCTCTCAAGCCCCAGGACAAAAGGGGCAGTCTGAGGGTCCACTGAGCACTGGGAGGGCCTTAGTTGTCCGCAAGATATAAAATGAGGTGGAGGCAGAAGTGAGGGCTACTGGAAGTGACTTTGCTAGAGGGCTCCAGAACTGGATTTTTCTTGGCTTCTGGAAAAAGAAACCAGTAGCATCGTTCTCTCTCTGCTGTGTGTGTCCTTGACCTGCAGATACGTATGTATCCCATGACTCAGCCAGCCAAACAGCCCCTTGAGGAATGCGGACCGCTGTGCATCTGCCCCAGTGCTGAGGAACCCTTTAAAAGCTTGCTTCTCTTCTGTATGTCACAGAGCATGAGCTAAATAACTTCAGACACTGCACAGGATGCAGCAAGCCAGAGCCCAGAATGGTGCCTTCCAGCCAGCCTTGCTGGGGGTTGCTTTACTTGCATTGGGCAGGGACAGGTGCTAAGGGGGAACTGAGTGATCAGCTCCCCATTTTACAGGAGCTCGGTGGTTTGGGCTAGATACATACATAAGTAATCCTCATCCATCGGGTAAGAAGAAGAGTTCAGGGCATGCGGAAAACACACTGCTGTTTACTTTTGGCTGAGGGAAGTAGGAAAATCTTTATGGGAATATAGATTCCGCCATAAAGGCCTGCACCAAGCAAGGTTTAGATGCCAGGGTGTGGGCCGGCGTGGGCCAGGCCAGAAGCCGACGCTGTCTGCTCCGGGTGAAGCAGGGGCTGCCCGGCATCATTCCTGGTGGACGAGGCCGCTATGACTCAGAAGACTCGGAGACTTGCCGCAGACTTCAGCAGTGACCACGGAGATTTCACCTTTTTCTGTTCTCGTGGGCTTCATTTTTGTTCTAGCTCTGCTGTTCCTGTCTTCCATTTTAAAATTTCATTTTATTTTTAAACTGACAATTAAAAATCATCTGTCACATACACCATGATTGTTTTCATGCTTGTTTACATTGCGGCTAAATTAAAGTATTTAACACGTGAATTCCTCCTACTTTCTTTTTCTTCTGTCATCCAGAAGGGCTCACATTTTGTGTAAGTGAAAGTGGATTCTTCACATTAGAAATTGCTCATCTTTCCAGTCGGTAATTCAACATTTTTTTTTTTTTTTGGTGGTGCCGGGGATCGAACTCAGGCCCTTGTGCTTACAAGGCAAGCACTCTAATCACTGAGCTAAATCCCCAGCCCCTTTTTCTCGACATTTTTTTTTTTTTGGTGTCCAGTCAGTAATTCAAAGAGTGATTGTCTACATTCCTCTAGAACCTAACCTGAACACAGACCCTAGACACGGTAAGCACTCTGTGAATTGTACTTTGTACTAATGCCCTTGACACCAGGGTAGTTACTATATCACAAGCACTTGGAAGAACCCAGTGACTGGTATAAATGGGGCTACCACAGAGCAAGTGAAGTCATCCTCTGCAATACTCTCAAATCATGAACTTTGTACCTACCTAACATACAGGGCATTTTATGGCACATTCTAGGGTGGCAGGGATGTCATCCCAACCACATCCCGGCCCATGGTGTGTCCTGGCATCTCAGCCGATGTGCATGAGTGGGAACCCAGGATTGGACTGTACACATGCGAATATGTGCTCCACTCCCATGAGACGGAGCCCTTTCAACAAATTCCAGTTGCAACTCCACTGTACCCCGATATACAGAGGTTCCCCCACCTCCTGTGAGGTGAAGGGCAGCCCTAGACCACATTCTCCTAGCCAGCCACTCACACTGGTGCCTACTATGTGTACCCTAAGAATATTTCAGTTGCATAGTTTAAAATACTTGCTTTTGTTCTGGTAAAAGGATGCTATAGCACCAAAGGTATGATGGATGCACTTGTTCATACAATTGATCTTGAGTTTTTACAGACAGTGCCAGGGCTGAGTAAACATTTTTACATCACGATCACGTCTATGAGTCCACCCCCCAAACTCCCAAACCGTGAAGAAATTCTCCAGCATATGAAGAGCTTTTTCTATGTTACGAATAATGCATTAGCTCAATTTAGGTGTCTATACGTTTCCTCTTAGAATTTGCCTCTGTTGAAGTGTGTAATTTTGGTTCCTTTAAAGAAGAAAGAAGGAGGAAGAAAAAGAGGAGAAGGAGAAGGAGAAGAAAGAAAAGAGGAGGAAGGAGGAGGAGGGGGAAAGAGGGAAAGGAAGAAGAAGTGTTAACTGAACCGCAGACTTGGCAGCTGGAACCCTTGATGTACAGGAAAAGTCAGACTACTGTACGTGGCCTCTATTGCCTTAGCATCGTGGCTTTGCGGAGCAAGGACGGGCGGATGGTGCTGAGAGCAGTGGGCGATTTGATACAACAGAAACTAAATAAATGTGATATTAGATAATGACGTGTATGCCAGCAAACAAATCTTCCAGGTAGTTCGTACACTCATCACGTGTATTTGAGAACTAGGCACTGTTTTAGGCAGGGATACTGAACTTCCAATAAATAAATTATGATGTTCCTGTTTCCAAAGACCTCATTCTCTACTAAAGAGAAACAGACAGGATGCAGGGAAACAACACAGGAGATAAGAGCAATAGTGGGCATTTCTGGAAAGGAAATGAGGTACATGGTGTAGATGGCTTGGCAGACGCAGAGGATGCAAACTACAGGACAGCCCCTGCACTTAGGCCGTATTTTTTCTCCAGACAACAAAGGGGGACAAGAATGTTATTTTTAAAATCCACTTTCTGTCCATCTCTTCAAGAATCAATGTGTCACATAAATGCAGTCACATTTATGTGACACATAGATGCATTTGTGCTAAATTCCAAATCCTTGCTGATTTGATTCTGAATGGAAGACCACAAAACGGGATATCTGCTACCACCATGCGCTGAATTAGAAAGCATCACAATTTTAGTAATTCTTTATGAATTGCCAGTAATTCTTTATGAATTGATAACCTTACGATAAGGTCTGGCATAGGATCCTTTTAGAAAATAAATTTAAAATCAGTGATCAAAGCGGTCAGAGTCAATGAAAAGTATCTAAGGTCTACCCATTATAGTCATTAGATAGGTATATTTTTGATTTTTTCACTTTGAGAAAATCATTTGACATGCTCCTAACTGTTCTTAGGCCTGAGTTTCCTGAAAGCTTTTGGAGCTGGGGATCGAACTCAGGGCCTTGTACTTGCTAGGCAAACACTCTAACTACTAAGCTAAATCCCCAGCCTCCTGAAAGCTTTTGGCAGGGTGCTCACGCAGGTGGGGGAGGCCCCCATCATCTTCTCCTGTTCCTGTCCCGCTGCCTCTCCATGTCATGCTGGACCACAAACCGACCCCAAGGCTGGAAGGCCTGGGCTGGGATGGTGGGGAAAGGAAAGAGGAAGAGTCTGAAAACTTGATTAGAAGCTGACACCCCAATCTTCTTACCTTCAGGCTTCATTTACACAAAAGGAAAACTCCCATCCTGTTTGGGCCGCTATCACCTCAGGTTTTCTAATACTGTATCTAGCTGAGCCCAAGACCAGTGATCCGGTAATCAGCAAGCGCTCTTGTATTCACTTGACGCTCCCTTCTCTGCCCATGTCCTCTAGCCACAGATCACCAGGGGCACAGCTGAGAAGGGGCGCAAGGGGGAATGCAACCCCAGAACCACTGTGTGAGGACGGACGTGCGGGGTTGGCACCTGCGTCAGCAGGACTTTTCTTTGGGCTGGAGGCTGTCAGGAAGTTGGCGTGATTTGATGATTTTGGCATTTTAGTAAACCTTCCACAGAAAGAGAGAGGCTGGAGCTGCCACCTCGAGGAGCCAGCAGTCACTCATGTCCGTCAGGACAGTGGAACTAGGTCCTAGTTCGTGTTCACACATGACCATGGATTGTCTTGCTTGGGCCTCAGTCTCTCCCAGCCACGAGTGGCCTTGTTTGATTTAATATTCTGTGAAACTATTTGTGTTCAACAGAAAAACAAAAAGGGCCTAGTTGGCAGTATCAGACGGGCTGCTGGCTTCAGGATGTGGCTTTGATTTCCGGCTTGGTTTTTTCACGTGTAGCAGCACCAAATCCATGGTAGGGGCTCAGTTAACAGTCATGAAATAATTTAACAAGTGTTTAGTAAGTAAACCGAGGGTATCGAGTATTTATCTTTATTTTATAGTTTCCAAGGTAGCATTTGAATAAATCCGCACCATTTTTTTAAAATAAAATTTATTTTCATAAGGAAACTAAATAGCAATGAGGTTAATGTGGTTACCGAAGCTAAGTGAACGAGCTATTTGAAAAGCTGTTAAAAATGAGAATTAGGGGTTGGGGATTTAGCTCAGTGGTAGAGTGCTTGTGCAGCAAGCGCAAGGCCCTGAGTTTGATCCCCAGCACCCCCCACAAAATGAGATCTAACTATACTCAACTGGCTAATTTATAAACACAGACACAGGAATGCATTTTATTCATCTGTTCATCACTTCTTAATTTAACTTTAAATATGTTGGATATTCTTAGTAAATAACATTATTTATTCTTGTATACAAGTCCTGAGATAGGAACAGAAGTCTGCTAAATATTGTATGAATACATAATCTATAATTTACTGGTAATTTCAAAACTACTAGCTTGAGTTTTCCTTAATAGTAAGAGGTTTCTGGATTAAAAAGAGATGCTTTAACTTGTAAATACTATTGACATTTATAAGGATTTGTGCTCTAAATATTTTATAGATTATTACCTCCTGTGATCCTCATGAAACCCTGTAAAGTAATTATTTTCATCCCCACTTAACAGATGAGAAAATCAAACATGCTGGAGCTCACACATTTCCTCCAAAGAGGGATGATTCCAACCCAAAACTCTTTGACCAAAAGACCACATGTTTAATCTCTATGAGATAAAATAGCCAGTTCTCAGCACACAGTAGGTGCTTTTTAAAAGTGTTCTTAAAATGAAAATGAATACCTCGATAAACTGAAATACCATGGGTACCATAGGAACAAGAAGACTTAGAAATAGATTAACTTCTGAGTTTTAATAACTGTTAGGGCACAGCAGATACTAAAAATAACTAAGAGACCAAACTTGCTCCTAGGCCTGTAAGATGTTGACTGTTATACTAGAACCACAGGACAGATGCAGCGATGGGAAAGGAGTTAGGAAAGCCAAGGTGGTTCGGCACATGTCTCCAAGAAGGGCCTTCCTCACCCAGCTAGAGAGGTGAGCACATCCCTGTCACCCAGTCTGCGCCACCGCAAGGCTGCGCTTAGAATTTGTCTCCTCTGCTTGTTCAAGGATGGTGCAGGCTGGAGAGTCTTGCATCAAGGCACATTAGAGTCATCGTTCTCAGTGTGAAGTACTCAGTAAACCTTCTGGATTTCCACCTCACTCTGTGCAAATTTGCTGAGCTGTTCCTTAAGGTCAGTTTTACCTGCTAAAATTGGGCACAATCGAGTTCTGAGTCTACAAGTCATTCACTGATTTGCCAAGGATTTATTTATTCAGCATCTATTGTATCCTGAGGATTGTGATAGGGTATAGGGATGCAAAAATAAGGAAGACAATTTTTAAAACCATAAGTAGATACAAATGAGAAAGTGAATCGAATTAGCTGAAATTGAGTGATCTTGTGTGTCAGGTCAGTGGGAATGAGGGAAGGAGGATGCTGGGGTTATAGGAGACACGAAGAGCTTTCCGTAAAGGCCTCACAGAGTGGGGACCAGGGACCAGCTTCTGCCGAGCAGTCAGCAGCCTTAGAAAGTTAGCAGGAAATAGATCTAACTGTTAAGACAGATCTAAGGCCTCATCCTTGTAACAACAAACACTCTTCTTCCATGACCTCTCTTCTTTGTCACAGGCCACATAAACAGAGAGCAAGCCAAAGCCAGGCAGACAAGGGTGCCGCTCTCTGCCGTCATCTGGTTTTGTTTCCTCCTGGTTGAAGAAGGACCATTTCCTACCACGACTACTGCTGTTCCCGCCCTGTGAAACATGAGTCACGCCAGAGACCTTCCCTCGGGTACCTGCCGAGTGTTCAGGAGTTCACAATCTGTGTGCTGTTTACAGATCACACACAGTCAGGACCAGAGTCCACTGTCAGCAGTTTCTGATGTCAGTCCGTGGAATTCTGCACAAGGAATCAAGGAACAATTTCCCCAGTGCCTGCCAAAGAAATATTCTTAAGGATTTCAGCATGGAAGTAGTTGAAATATGAAGGCGGCAAAATTTAGTTAGAATAAGAAAAAAAAAAAAGAAGAAGAAGCCCTAGGGCTCTTGGAAATAAGGACTGGGTGTCCTGTACAGGAAGCCCAAGTGTGTCATGCAGCATGTAAGGAGGAGGTTGGTGGTGGGATGGGTGACCAGGGTGACCGAGAAGAGACACTCTCACACCTCCTCCATCGTGGCCATGCTGCCTCCAACTGTGTGCTCAACTTCGTGTATACTGAGAAGGTCCAAAGTATACCTTGGAAAAAGCAAGGGCGAAATGCTGTACTTATAAAAACTTTGATAAACAGAAAACCAAAGAAGGCTCATAAAAGGGAGTCTCCTTAAATTGTTTTTGAAATGGCAATAAATAAAAATAACTGATTAAACCACAGAATGGAAACCAAGTTATTTCGTTCATTTTCTTGTTAAAGGTTCAAAAGTAATTATTGGCCATGAGTAAATCAAAGAAATCAAGAGTAAAACTTGCAGGAAACCATTCTGGAAGGTCTCCTGTCCACAACCCTACTTCCTCAGTAGTCTCCTCTGTCTTTGATTCCTTGGGTGGTTATTATATTACTTTGCATCCTACTGTAGTATTTATTCTTGATTTATCCGTTTTAAACACTGTTTTATTCCCCTATGAAGAAAAAGTAAGAAAATAGCTAACCCTAGCACCCAACTCTGTTTAATTTCTGACTCTTTGTAAATTATATTATAAATTCTATTTTTCTTTATTCACTTGCCTTAATTTATAGCGTGAAACAATATATTTATACTCTTTTGGGTTTATTGACTTTCCAGAAACAATATCAACTTCCTTGAAATACAAAATAGAAGTGAATGCACTTCACGCTTTGCAGTGAGTCCCTGATTTATGAACATTCGAATCGCCAACTTTCACAGATACGGACGTCACATTACAAACATTTGGAGATGCGAACAAATTGCCGAAGAAGCTCACTTGTCTGCTGGACACTGTCACAGCTGTGCTGCTGCGTGTTTACAGTACAGTGTGAGAGTGCGCAGTGGAACAGTGCTCAGTCAGAGCCCGGATGTCCGGAAGTAAGAGGGAAAGCAGGGGCGAGGTGCAGGGGACTGCTAGGAGCACAAAGCAATGTATGTTGTGTATTTGTGTATAAGACTCACTTTGTAGGCCTTACAAAGGAATTGGATTAATCGGATTCACGGACAGTCTCCCGGGACGGAACTTGTTCTTTAAGTGAAGGACTAACCTTTTTTTTAATTTTTCACCTTCATTTCCTAGTGTCCTTCCATTGGTTATTTTAACACACAAACATTACTTTCTTTTAAAAATTTGACAGGCTATCATGGTACTATAATTAACTTGTCCTTTTTGTGTAGATTACTCGAATACTGAAAATTAACAGTATGTCCAGCACCGTAGATCGGCCTGTGGAGAAAGTGTTGTCACTCGCGTGCTCCTGCCGGTGGATCACAGTCAGCCGTCCCTGCCAGGTGTCCTTGCTCTGGATCCGCTGTGCCCACAGTGTCCTCTAAACTTCTCATGCCAGGTTTACAGGCTGCAGTGTGAGCTGCTGCACAGTGTGAGCAAACCATGTCTGCTTCCAGCACGCTACTGGACCAGCTTGTATGGCCAGCAGCTCTGCGGCCGGTGCCCCCAGCCCTCCGGCAGCCCCCCGACTCTCACCCCTCAGCACGCTTCCTGCTGACCGTTTCCAAAGCTTTGTTAGTTTTTTTTTTCTCATGTGAGACACGGTTATAAATTTTAGATATTACTTTAAAATCTAGCACATTTCTATTCTAATACAAATTATTAACACTTTCAAGTGTAAGTAAACTGAAGTTTCTCAGTTGCAAGTAATTTTAAGTGAAATGTTGGAGTGATGATTTAAAAACAAGACAGTGAAATGCAGAGGCAGAATGGACATTTCTTGATTTGTGTTTAAATGAGAAAGGTATCATGTTGGACTTTGCCCATTTTTACTATCAAATACCTAAACAAAATCATATTTAAGTGATGTAATGATGCAAAGAAAGCTTTAAACGGGGAAAGAACGCTCGGGTCCCTGCTCTGCACTTTGCCATAACTGTTGTCTGCCTCTGTGCCATGAGGAAACCACCTGGGGCATGTTTCTCATCAGATGCAATGATTTCCCCCAGTGATCGTCACTTGAATGAGAGCTCCTCACACCCCGTGCCCCTGTTTTCTCCTACACGTTCTAGGTGCGTTTCCACCCCAGCCTCCATGGCCGTAGGAGGGACCCAGCAAGGAGGGAGGGAAGAGCGGCTCTCTAAACACCGGTGTGGTGCCTGAGTCAGCCGCTCTGTTGACTGTTTACTTTCCGTCGCCAGCACCAGAGCTGACTCTACCGGCTTGGAAGTGAGCTGCGCGCTATTCTTAGTTTATTACCAATGGCTCCTGATAACCTGGGACTTCGTTATGTACTCTGTGGCCTGGTTTCTTTTTCCTGCTGTGACCTGGGAAGTGGCCTTGTGCTAGAGCATTAGGGCCTTAAAACCAGAACTTTCACCACCAAGAAAAATGCAGATGCACGAGGGAGAAGACACTGCTGTACTCAGGCTAAAGCTCAGACCAGTCTTGGAGTGTGCTCAGACTTCTGGAACCTCTAGGGACCTTCTAACTCTTGAAATTCTTCAATATTATTAGAGAGGAAGCTGATACTGTTGTCTAAATTATTGATGAAGATAATTATTAATGAAGAAAAAAGATACAGTATCTTGATTCTTGATGGAGGGAATCTAAATCAGAAGGGCTTGTGCTCTTCATTTTCCTTCAGTGCATACATTAACCTAAAATAGTGCAAGATAATGAAACACTCGTTGAAGAGCTCAGTGAAGTCCGGTAGTATGAGCATGATCTGGCAGTGAGGAAGATCTAGTTTCTGGGGTGCGGCAATATGGACTCAAAGCTTGATTTTTCTACTTACTCTTCAGAAGTTATTAACCTTTGACAACCCCTCCTCCTTCTTCTTCCTCTTCCTCTTCCTCCTCCTCCTCCTCTTCTTCTTCTTCTTCTTTCTTCCTTCTTCTTCCTCTTCCTCTCTTATGTCTTCTTCAAGATATTTTGTTTCATACTTCGGAGAACTATTTGAAGTTTTTAATAAGTTTAAACATATATCTAGTTTATGACCCAACATAGAAGAGATACAGGGCCATTCATAGCAGGCTTATTCGTAATTGTGCCAAAATAGAAACAACCCAAATGTCCACCAGTGAAGAATAGTCAAACACACTGTGATATATTTTATGTGGAATAATGCTCACCAAGAAAAAGGGCTGGTATGTGCAATGACACAGCTGAGCCTTAAGAGCAATGTATTGTGTGAGGGCAGCCAGACACACAAATGTAATGACTGCGTTTTCTCAATTATATGAAGTCCAAGAATAGGCCAAATATATCTATAGTGGAAGAAAGCAGAAAGGGGCTGCTCCTTGGGTAGAGGAAGGAGGAAGTGATTGGAAAGGGGGCTGGGGGACTTTCTCAATGGTAACGATGTTTTATATCTGATTTGGGGCAGTGGTTACATGGGTGTATTGTCTATGTCAAAACTTCTCACACTAAGCGCGAGAATCCAGATAAGAACACAGAAAGGTCAGAAATTCAGACTTTCGGTGGAATGAACAAGACCAGCGTCTACTCACTGGATAGACATAAGCATAGAGCTCCCATAAGCAGGAGGACAGGAGGGACCCAAGTCAGAGAGGGGCCAGCAGCAGCCATGTGCAGTGTCCCGGGCCCAGTGGGAGCCCGGGCGGTCCTGGGGCTGCACAGCCCATGCAGGGGGCAGCCAGGAGCCGGTCAGGGTCCCCAGGCCCCACGCCAAGTGGGGACCGTGGCACAGGGAATCTTGCTCATCCTTCTTCCCTCTCTGCACTCAGTTTCACTGCCTTCTTTTCTCCTGTCTGAGCTCTTCCACACACCATACTCCAACTTCTCCCTTGCCTTATTTAATGGTGTTTTTCATATAAAATTTATAGTGATAGCAAAAAAAAATACGCCATTGTTAAAAGTTGACCAGCCAAGACCAGCAAGGGCAAATCAGAAGTCGTTAATTGTGTGAAAGGAGACTGATTCCAGTTGGAAGAGAAAAACCCAAACTCTAGTTGATGATGAGCCAGATATTTTGGTCTGAGATGCAAGTAGAAGAAAGGTGGTTTTCTGTTTTGCTTCATTTTCTATAAGATGTGCAGATACCCATAACAATTAGGCCAGAATCGAGGTGCCTGAAGCCTTATGTGTTTGTTTTCTTCCTTGTGTCCTGTCTCCCCCTTTCTTCCTCCTTCCTCCCCTCCCTCCCTTCCTTCCTCATCCCCTCCCTCTTCTCCTCCTTTCTCTTCTCCTCCTTTCTCTCCGGCTCCTCCTTCTCCTCCTGCCTCACAGTGGCGATGAAACCCAGGCCAAGCTCACAGAGGAAGGGAGATCCCCAGTGGCAGAAGTGACTGCTCCACCTTCTGTCCCACATGTCATGTGGGTCTCAGTGCTGTGCACCGTCCTGCTCAGACGCTCTCTGGACTGTGTAGGACGGGTGGGGAAGGGCCACTAGATGGCTTCCCTTGTCACATGTCCCTGCCCGCTGGAGATCCTGATGTCACAGAAACCCTTAGCTGTGGAATCACAACCAGTTTTAATTTTCAGTCATATAATCTTGGACAAGTTATTCAAAACTCTTTTGTTCATCTGATAAATGGGCACATCCAGGAACCTTTCATAGGGTGTTTAGAGAGCAGAGATTGTACCAGGCCCCCAGGTCCCAGGCAAAGGTCGGTTGGGCTCCTTCATGCGAGGCCTCTGTAACAGCGCCCGTCTGTCTGCTCTCCCCACACACCATCGCCTCCCTCATCGTAGACAAAGAAGAATGGAGAGCTAGGAAGGCTCCCAGTGGCACAAATGAAAACACTTCATGTTTATTAAGTGCTTCACAATGGTGAAGTGTGTTCACATGAATGAGTTAAGAGCAGCTGGGGAAGGGCAGTGAGTAAGCAGATGAAAGAGCCCCCCCGCCAGGGCTCTCCATCTCCTGGGGTTCAGCTTGTGGCAGGACCAATTTTTAGGGCATCCCCACCCCACGCTGCCTGCTTTCGCTTGCTTCAGCTTTCAAGTGACTCGTTGGAGGGTTGCAATCCGTAAGCTTTACTCGCTGTTTTCAGTGGAATTATTTTAGCAGTATAATGTGCAACTATGTGCGGCCATCATTCGTATCCCAAATTTGCTCTGTTCCTTTACCAAAGTGGCGCGATTCCGTGTTCACTGTGCACTCACGATGTTCCACAAGCCTGGTGAGTGGAGAAGAGCTGTGAAATAGGCAGATAGAGTCTCTGTTCTCATAACAAGGGGGCACTCAGACAAGAAAATGCAAATAAATAAAAATCATAATTTCAGACAGTGATAAGACTGACAAAATCATGTGAGTTAAAGAGGGCTGAGGTGATGATGGCAGCCTAGGAAGGGAAAAGGAAGTTTCTCTGAGGAGACATTTGAGCTGGATGAACAGTGAGGCAGCAACCGTGTGAAGATTGAAGGGGACACTGCTGCAGGCAGAGAGCAGAGCGAGCGCGAGAAACACGGCCAGCCACCCACCGGGTTGACTTCTGCTCTCTGACATTCCTACAGCGCAGGGGAACCCTGCGACAGAGGGCTGCTCATAGCCTGCCCTCTCACCCCGCTCCCTTTCTCACCCCTTCCTCCGAGGCATCTGTGACATCCTGCGTGGACAAGGAAATGACACATCTACACCCACCCGGGAGCACTGGGCGCCACTGGCCCAGTTGTTTTGCTCTCCCCTGCCCACCCAGGGTGAGAACAGGGGCACTTGCTGTGGCAACAGGACCTCAGTGTCCCCAAAACACTGAGGTGACTCTGCTTGCCCCCAGGTGATTCTGCGGAGGGCGAGTCTTTCCTTTATCACTTTAGCGGTGTTGAATTCTTTTCACTTGGCACGCAGAAAAACCTATCATTTTCATCTGGCGAATGGACTTGTTGGCTCAGAGAAGTTGATCAGATCAGAGCAAGGCCACTGCTCTCCTCAGCACGGCGCAGTGCCTTGTGGTAAGGTGACAAGGCGGACGCTTGGCCCTGGCGCTGGTCTGGGCCACCCCTCACACAGAGCGCCCATCTGGGCAGAGCTCGTGTGAGATCCCGACATACGCACGAAGGTGGCCAGTTATGAATAACTCCTTACTTCACCCCGGTTTAAAGCATTCTTCAGAGGGCTATTTTCAGTAGCAAGACGCCACAGTGCATTTAAAATAAATCTCATTCATGACCAGTATCAAGGACATCTCGCCCAAAGGGAATTAAGCTGGCTGTGGGGTGCGTCCGGAGGAGGGACGGCATCAACAGTTGGGAAAAGGATGTGATATCACTCGCCGCTTTAGGAAAGCTCTTCTCTGTCTGAGGGTTAGCTTTCCAGGCAGAGAAAATGGGCAGGCGGGGACAAATGGACCAGTTCCAGGGGAGATGATGGGCTTTAGAGAATGGATGAGTCAACCGGCATCAGAGGGCGTGTGGCCGGGCTCAGGGAAGAGCAAAGCAAGGAAGCCGAGGGGCCTTTCAGCCTGCACACTCCCACACCGATGTCCACACAGAAAGCTCCCGGTGGACAGAAACAGTTCGTGGTGTGCTGAAGGGGGGACTGTTTCCCGGCACCAGCCCACTGCCAAAAGCTGGCGTGACTGAGAGCAGTCTGAGCCGTCCAAGTCAGGGAATGCGGTCAGTCCTCAGCTGGGAGGCTTCCACCTGGAAGGCCAGGAGCGCAGTGAGAATCGCTTCCAGAAAGGAGGAAATGCAAAGAAAGTCAGTTGCATGTAGTGGTTAGCAAAAAAAAGAAAAAAAAAGTGGTTTGAACTATTCTAAAATACAATTCAAAAATCTTAATTCATTGCTTTCAGGTCCCCAACAGTCTGTCTGTGGCACCTTTGCCAGGGACTTAGCTTCTGGAGACCCAGGTGGGCAATGCGCCACTGTTCTTTGCGTAGCCGCTTCTGCACCTCAGGCCGCGGCACACACCTGCTATTCGCCCGAGTCTTCACAATTCCCTGTTCATCCTATTTACTTTCCCGGCATCAGAAGTTCTTTGTTATCCCAAGGATCTTAAAGATCTTGATGGGAAATCTTATTTAATGGTTATGCCCTTTAAATTAAACAAATGGAAGCATTATAGGAACTCGCATACCATACATAGTAATTAAAGATTGTGTGCCCACAGGAAATAAGTAAATGAACAAGATAAAAATATCACTAGACTCTTTTTCTTATTACTATCAGTCTTTCAGACACTGCCTCTTCTGAAGCAATCAAAAGTACTTGGAACTAGAGGGAAAGACTCTGACTCCACAGTCCATATCTGCAGCCTGCAGAATAACGTCCCATACCATGAATAGTGTTGCGTGACTCTGGCATCAGGGCGTTTTTCTAGAAAAGGATGGACAGCTCTGCTATGGCTGAGTTCCTGTGTACTGTGGCTCTGCCTGCCAAGCCACACTGGGTGGTCACAGTGTGCTGGGTTTACACCCTCTAGAGTGTGGTGTGAATAGTAAATTACGGGGTGGTCCACGCTGACCTCACCTTTTGCCCCTTCTCTTTGCTTTAGCGCCTGGCTTCCCCTACAATTCAGGAGGAAATGAAACCCTTCCATGTCCTTGGGTCCCTGCAAAGGTATCCGTCCTGCCTGATGTCCATATGTCTCCCCCTCTACTGGCCACCCCTAATGCCTTTCCGGTCTGTGGGGACCCCCTTCTCCACATCCTGTGAAAACGAGTGAGCCTTTCCACTGCACTGATCAAGTTTATAACAACTCGTCCTTCTGCTGCCAGAGTCCAGATACAGCCTGTCCCTCAAAGCTTCTCATGCTGGAGGCTGAGTGCCCAGCGTGGTGGTGTGTGAGTCTGTGTGTGATGTGGCTAAGTTATTTGGGCCCTGCCCTCAGGAGGGACCGCTACACCCTTTCCGGTGAGTGTGTTTTTGTGCTAGAGGCTCATTGTTACAAGACTCCCCCTCATGAGGCTGCTTCCACCCACCTCCCCACTGTGTCGTGATGTGGTCTTGGGCCCCACCCAAGGTTGATCGGATGGGGCTGCTCAACTCCCTACTTCTAGCCTCCCAAACTGGTAGCTATAGAATACTCTTTGAGCTGCTCAGTCTCAGGTAGTCTGTTATTAAAACCAAAAACTGATGAAAACCCCTCCCCTTACACATGTGCTGAGTTCTTCACTGCTCTCTTCTCCAGGACATTCTGAGGCAGGGACAAGGCTGGTGTCCAGCTGGGTCTCACCCTGTGGCCAATTCAGCCTCTTGCGTTTGTTCTGTCACAACAGACATGTGGTGCCCTCTCCATACGTGGAACACAGTAGGCACTCAGTGCATTGCTTAGTAAGCGAGCCAGTGGCCAGGTCGTGGACTGCCTGAGTCCATGTAACCCAGCCACTGCTGAATTCCTCCTCTGGGAAAGGGGAAGAGACAATGGCTCGCACCCACCAGTGCCAGCATCGTATGGGTGGCGCCAGCAGCGCCTGGAGCCGGACAAAGGCCCCAGGTCCCAACCTCCTGAATCACAGAGGGCTGTTGAACAAGATACACCGGAAGTTCCAATTACACTTCTAATTAAAGTCTAATTGCTCCAGCTTAGTGCACATTTATCTAATAAGCCTGGAAAAATGAGAAACTAAATGACTATGACACTCTTCTCTTTTAAGTAAACTTCATGGCCCATCAAGCAGGTTAATTACTATTTTTGATGGAAGTGAAACTTTTTTGGGAATTTCCCAATTACTCTAAAATTCTTAAATGCTTCACCCAGTCGATCTTGAAAATCACATAGCAGAACAAATAATTCTGTTAGTCACAAGGTTTCTGAATTCCCATCTTGACCTATTGTCCTAATTCAAGCAAGAATAGTCAGAGTTGTAGTCTAACCTAAGTTAAATATAAAGGCACAAGAAGTACTGAAATTCCACAATGGTTTTAAAATGATTGTAATTGTTCCACATAAAAATACTCATGATTAAAGGTAAAATCATAGTGATACATAAAAACCTCACGTTGGTGACTCACCCGTCATTTATGCATGTCTTCAAAGGTGCAGTGGACTTTCACACAAAAAGAATGTGAGCCTTTCACTTACTTCAACAATTGCTTTCCTGTTAATCGAGATTTTGAAATGTCACCTGAGGTCTAGTTTAGCATACATGAGGACAGTTTAGGAGGACCCAGGTCGATATCTGGAATGGCACAGGTGATCAAATGAACTTTGACTCAAAGCAAACAAAGTTACAAATCTGGGATTGTCAGTGACTTGGGATCCTCATCTTTATCAGCCCGAAGGCCATAGGAGGGCAGAGAGAGCAAATTCAGGGTACATGTTAAGGCATGTCTACACCCAGGAGATGTCTACACCCGTTATCTGCCAGACGAAACCATGCACATTAGGCAAACCTTCAAATATGTAGTTACCATTGCACTCATTAAGATAGTGGGCTCATAGTCTTGAGAAAATAAGGTAAGACACTCATTTGTTTTACAAGGCCCCCAGCCCAGGACGTAAAAGCCAAAAGCCATTTATAGATTACTAAATGACTAAATTGTGGTATCTATCGATGAAGCAGGGTGACCTAGCTTTCTTGCATTGCATTGTGTAGAGACCTGTGGATAGAGAATAAAAACTGTGTTTCAATGCATGTGAATTCGAGGCATCCCTGACTCTGGATAGCCATGTCTCAGGCATTGGGAAGGAAATGGAGACTTGGGGGCTGACACTGAGGAAGTCATTCCATGTTGAGTTGAAGGCTTTGGAATGAGCAGAACTGGGCACAAGTCCTGGTTCCCATTGTTATGACTTGTATCTAGATGTCCCCCCAAAGCCTCGTGCAATCATAGGTGGGACTTTCCAGAGGTGGCTGGATCTAGGGTGTATGATGCTGGTATCAAGGATGTGATGCTGGGATTGATTCCTGGTACGATGCTAAGATTAAGGCTGTCCCACCCTGGCTGTGACTACTACGTACTCTAAGACTAGGAAGACGGGATGGGATGTGAAGGGCCGAAAGAGAGTTGCTGCTCGTTGCTTTTTGTTTGCTACTTGCTACTTGCTACTTTGCTGTTTTGCTGCCTTCTGCCTGGCATAAACTGTTTCTCCTCTGCAATCCCCATCTGCCATGCCCATCTGCCATGCCACTGTGCCTTGGAACCAGCCAGTTATGGACTGAAATCTCTACAAGCTGTGAGCCAAATAAACCTTTCCTCCTTTAACTTTGGGTGTCGGGTATTTTGTCTTAGCAATGAAAAAAGTAACTAAGACATCCATAATTAGCAATGAGCCTCAACTATAAATAAACAACAACAATCATCTCAGAAAAAATTTATGCGTGATACATGCAGTGCTATTAACAATACATGAGGACAACTGAATTAATGAAAGGGTATCTATGAAGCACTCACGAAACCATGACATTGTGACCCGACACCTCTCACTGGGGTTGGCTTTGGACAGCATTTTGTTTAGCCACCGATCTCAATTGAGAGTCTACATGGCGCTATGCTAATCACTCAGAAAACCAGAGCACCGAGATCCTGGGAAATGGAACTAAGGGTGTAGTGGAAATAAGGTGCTTAAAAATAATAACTGTGTCATCAAGACTACATGGATTGTGATAAGCATTGTGGAAGAAAATCATAGCTATCAGAAAAGGTGCCAAAGAGAACAAGTGTAAATATCCAGGTCAGGAAAGGGCGCAGAGGAAGCCACATCTCAGTAAGGGCTTGCAGAGCAAGCGGGAGATGGCCGCCAGGGTCCGGGGTAGGAGCAACCGAGAAGAGACGGCACAGATACAGCTTTGAATCAGCGGCTGGCCCAGCAGAAGAGCTGGTTAGGCAGAGGTCAAAGTGGCAGGCATACTGATCTTTCATCCTGGGGACCACTGGGCTGCCGTGCATGGCTTGGAGGAGGTGACTGCTGTGACGTCCTCTCCCTACTCTGTGGGGAAGATGGATTAGCAAGGGACCATACGGGAAGCAAAAGACTACTTCTAAGGGAGACACATTGAAATACTGAAACCTGGTCACATTCAGCAGCAGCTTTGCTGGTGCAGAAAGCATGGGGCGAATCACAGTTCTCAAGCTTACATCTCTGCTCTATTCAGACCATTTTGAAGCATGTGTTTGCTGAGGGATTAACTGACAACCGTGTATGTTGGCTCAGCCCTTCCCACCAACACTTAAGAAGATACCTCACATGCCAACCACCATCCTCTCAGCACAGGAACAGAGAGGCAGACACCACACCAAGACATTGCTCTCACCCATCGTGAATTCTAGCGGGGGAGGAAATTAGATAGATAGACAGGTAAAATATAAGATATCTATGAGAAAATAAGTCCAAATAATAGAGTAAGGGGAGGTGGTACAATTTTAGAGTGGTCAGGGAAGATACCTTAGATAAGACAACTTCTGGGCAGAAATGAAAATTTAGAGAGTGATCTTTCCAAGCAGAGAGACCATAAATATATACAAAGACCCTGAGATCAGTGTCACGCTTAATATTTTCAAGAAATAACCTGGAATTTTGCTCTAAAGTAATATGATTGAATCATATTACCATCTTCCTCACCATCATTATCCCACCACCACCATCATCAACATCACCACCATCATCATCACCACCATCATCACATTGCCACCATTGTCACCACCACCACCATCATCATCACCACCACCATTCTCACCATCACCATCATGCTCGGGAGCTTCTCAGAGGATTCCAGGATTTGCTCTTGATGTACAAATCTGTCAGAGACTGTCATACCTTTAGGCCAGAAAAGCATAAATCTTTAAAACCTAAAGTGTTGTTATAACACTTTTGTATTAAATGTTAGGGAAACAAGTCACTCTAAGACAGATTTTTTAGAACTTTAGCTTTAGCAAGAAACATCTGAGGTGTGTGAAAACACTCACTCCTGTGTCACCTGGCCTAGTGCGGAGCCCAGAGCTCACGCGTGCAGCACAGCCCCAGGTGGCCTCCAGTCCAACCAACCTTGAAAAATGCCACTCTGCTCCCAGTATAGCACACGCACGCTTCCACTCAGCAACGAGACCCAAAGCATTGGTCTCTACACAGCGAAGGTCACAATCGAAGCCAGAAAGAACCAAGCCTAATTAGAAGACATTTACTGTAACACCTGGAAATCGATGGAGAAGTGAAACCAAAGAGCTCAACTTCATCTCTACCTGAAGTATGACCCTGATGTCACTTAGTAAACTTTCTCCAGCAAAACTTATTTTTAAGTAGGGTTTCGTGACAAATCTTTTCCTATTAATATAACGTAACAGGAAATTTTCAAACAGATGATAAGAAGTTTGGTGTCTGGCATTCCTAAGGGGAAAGTCCTGGTTAACTGAGACATACAAATATGACTTATGTAAATATATATTTAAGTCAAGTATATAAATGTGCTTTAAATAATTACTGAAAATGTTTCACTTTAGCAATATTGTAATAATGAAGATCCTTATACTGGAAATGTTTAGTGTAACAGTGAATTCTGGTTAATAAAATGCTGCATAATAGAAAACTGATACAACTATATTCCTTCCTTCAAATATTAATGTTTGCAACATAGAAATGTTATACCTTCAATCCAATTTTGTTTGGCTTTATATCAAGTATCAGTTGGCATTTCCACCTTAACAGCTTGGTAGTAACCACACTGTCCTCTATCTGCCCACCACGCTCATTTGATCCTGCTCTTCAGTTCTCAGTCTTTAAAAGTGATTCCTGTATCTTCATCCTGTTCTGCCTTCGAAAAGGAAAGTGAAGTCCGGGCTGGGCCAGCTGTGGATTTTTTTCTTCCCTGATAATTAGCTCATATTACCTCATTCAAATGGGTAATAATAGACTGAAGCATGTCTACTGTTTTTGAGAAACATAAAATCTAAGATTAGTATTTGTAGAAACATAGCAAGGAATACGGACAAACAAAACATTAATTTTAGATCAGACTCTGAGATGCCGACCTTAGTAATTTGGCCAGAGAATTTGCCAAATTGAATTTTTGTAAAGTACTTTCAAAAATAATTATGGTTGGGTTGGGGATTTAGCTCAATAGCAGGGCACTTGCTTAGCAAGAGCGAGGCCCTGAGTTCCATCCCTAGCAAACCCCCCTGCAAAGTTATGATTATGATAAGTAACTTTAGTTGGAAGTTGAAGTTGAAAGTAGACTGATAATTCTCCATCTATGTAAATCACTATTATGTTTGGACTCTCAACTCAAAACAACAGTCCCTCCCAGCTGCCCCTGTGTCCCTGCATAATCCTGCTTCCTTAAGCAGTGGTTCTGTGCTAAGTGTAGAAAGCATCTGAAGGAACTCTCCTCTTTGTCCGGTTAGGCCTGCCACTACTCCTGACAAATGTTTGATCACAAAACCCAATAAAATCGGGTTCTAAAATCCAAAGTAGAAATTTAGCAGCTACAAATAAATTTAGTGTCACAAATCTTGCCTACTCTACACCCCAGCTTAGGCACCAGTGAATCAGGATGTAACTGTAAGGGAGGTAGGGGGATTTGTGATTTTTCATTTCTCTCTCTCCTTTCCAAGGACAGTCTTGGAATCAGAAGGGCCAGTGAGGCTGTTCTCAAACCTCTCATCTTCAGAGCATGCAATAAACCCCGCCAGCCTCTCACGAGGCTCTGTTATCCTTGAAACAGGAGTGCAAAGCATACTCAGTCCTTGCTTAAAACATGACCTAAGGTCAGACACCAGCGCAGGTTGAACGGGGGCAAGACTTTGAAGGAAGAGCAGGCCTTTGGAGACTCTCCCTAGTTCTTCAGTTTTACATATCTTCAGGAAAAGCCACTGTATTCTCCCCAGAGTTGTCAAGTGGGAGATCATTACACATGGACACATCATTTTATTTTAATCAGTTGGTTTTTAATTGTTATTCTGAGACGAGGTCTTGCGATGCAGCCCAAATTGCCCTTGAACCAGCCATATCTCCCAGGCTGGCCTCGAACCTGTGATCCTCCTGCCTCAGCCTCCCAAGGGTTAGGATTATAGGTGTGTGCTGCCACGCCCAGCTTTAATCAGTTTTCAAACTCCTTTCCATGCTGAGATGTCTCCTGAGTATATATGTCCATTTTAAACATTGCAAGTGGAAGTCAATAGTGCAAATAGAAGACTCAAGTGCAGCTCTCCCAGTAGGGGAATTAACCGTAGATCACGCTCTGAACACTTTGGAAAAGACTCTGAAATACACTGAACACTAAATAAATGGAAACTGAGGCATTTGCATCATCTGCTGAGATTTCAGGTTGCTGTTCCAAGAACTGCTAATACATTCCTTTGATTGTGGCTTTTGAGTTCCTTCTGTGAGGAAGCTCAAAGTAATCGGAAGTTGTTCATTTAAAACGATGGGAGGCTGGCAGCAGTCCGAGGCAGGCTGAGTCCCCAGTGCCTGCTAGCCAAAGAAAAGGCACGGGGCCCCTGGGTTTCTCGGCGCAGCCTGCCCAGAGCTCTGCCGAGGCATGTCCCCTCTGATCTAAGATGTGCAAAGGCCATCCTAAGAGTCGAGAACCTGGTTGCTCATGCATTTCCTGGAATATAAGCTCCTGGAAGGCAGGGGCTGTGAGCATCAAGGTCACTGTGTCCAGAGTGCCGAGGGCGGCACACACTTCAAAGGACGCCAAACACTTCTGCACGACACAGAGACAAATAAGACACAGAAGTGAACCTTTAGGAACCTACTGTTTATTTGAAGAGTTTGATATGAGTTAATGACCATTGGTAAGTACAAAGTAGAAGATGGCAGGCAACATTAGAGTCATAGTCTGTGTTTTTATTATTTTCAAAATATTCCCATATTTATTACCCAACACGATCTAGTGCATGGAAAACATTCTAGAGCACACTCCACACGCATAGATGGGCAGGCACCTCTGCTGGCTCCCAAGACCCCACACTGGAGCTGCTGCTCTGTGTAACATCCCATTCCTGAACCCCTCAGGCTCCTTCGAGAAGATTCGGGGGGTGACGTGACCTCATCTCAGCCTGGCTGCACGCAGACTCACTGTGGAGCTTTGGCAACTCCTGGTGTCCCAGCCACTGTCTGGACCCTCGTGCCTGAGTCTCCGTTCCAGGCAGAAGCCACCTGCGCTTGGGGCTGTAAAGTTCACCAAGTGACTCCACTGTCTGAAGCCATCGTGCCCAGCTCTCTCGGTTGTCAACATCATCGGGAGCTTCTAGACACCGGGGCTCAGGAGCTAAACACAGGCAGGATGGAGATGCACGAGGCTGAGGGGCAAAGGAAAGGTTATCTAATGTGGGGAAAATACAGCCAAGCGAATCATCCGTTTGTCACTGACTACTGTTCACCGTATTCTAATAAGTAGCCTCCCATTAACAGACAATTGTGTTTCATTCACATTTTCCTCATGGGGTGCTTATCAGGATGATCAGAAAGGCCTTCTCTCCCTGAACTTCCGACAGGTTGGGCCTGGGCAGGAATTCTTGGCCAAGGCTCACTCTTAGTCATCCCTCTTGGTGGAAAAAGTCCAGGCATGAATAGCGTGCGAGTGTGTGTGATCTTTCAACACAATGTCACCACCTAGACAAGCCGCCAGCTGGGAAGGAGATTTATCTACCCCATATACATCTGACATGGATTAAACAAACTCTCATCTGTTTGTAAACACATGTTTGTGTAAGCCATGACGTGGGGAGGGACTTCCTGGCTTATCAGTTCCTGGACACTCGTGTGTGCGTGGATGCCACTGGTGCACGCCAGCAGATGCTTATAAAAAGAACACATTGCAAAACCAGAAAACTCAGCTCTCTCCCATCAAAGGCAAAATCGTCAACTTGAGCTCCAAAACCCTAAACAATAGTATTCTGGTATTGCAACTTGGGAAAGTTCATGTGGTTTTTGTCCTGAGATGACAGAGAAGTAAGCCAAAGGTTACAGAAACGTTACAGGAAGACGAGTGACTCCATATGATGTCAGCAGGGATCGTGAGGCTTCTGGAGAGAATCCTTGACTCATCTCCACTCCTGACATTTAGTTCATTTCATCTAGATCATTTCGTCTAAAATTTTTCTTATGCCTTTGAATAATGATATGCTTCCTTTCAAAGGTATCACATGAACAGTAGCCTTGGGGCATTTATTTTACTAGATTTTTTTTTTCTTAACTCAGCTCCACAGACAAAGTCTGACAAGTCTTCGTAGACTTGTGACAGCAACAACCCTTATGGGAAGAATGCATTTTTTATGAGAAATGGAGTCTAAAATAGCCTTGTGTCTGCCGGCGCTTTTGTCCAACTGTCTTGCATGTCCTCTAATCGATCAGAGCCTCCAATATAGACTGCGGCAGTACCTACCAGTGGCATCTTGCAAAGAAGACTGAGGGGAAAGGGGCTGGGGGAGCGTAGAGGTAGAGCACTGCCTCACATGTGCCAGGCCCTGAGCTCATCTCCTGCATGAATGAAGAAATACAGATGGGGGAATGGAAGACACAGACTGAACAGATGGGCTCCTCTTAGCACAGCCCCTTTGTGGCAGAAGGGCAGCTGATTCCCCGATTCCCCAGAGTTACGTGTAAGGAGTGGCCATTGGATGTACTGTGCCTGTGATTCCCTTCACAGTCATAGACGTTAAGAAGGTAATTATACTAACTTTAAAGAGTAGAAAACAAAGTCACTAGAGATAAATAATAATATGCTTGGGAACATTTTCACATGAGTTAATTGTTATAAATATGTAACTTGAAAAACAACCTACATCTGTATTTTAGAATATTTACTTGAATTCTGGTGATCTTATGCCCCTAAATTACTTGGACACTAAGTGAATTATAAGCATTCCCCAAATAAAAACCAAAAAACTACACACACAGGGAAAAAGAAATTCTGTGACTCCAAAGCTAAAGGTAACATCAAATAGACTCGGATAAAGAGGTGAAGCACAGGTCTTCTGCTCTACCGCCTGAGTGTTGGGAAGCTAACCTGCCCACAGACACCCACTTCTGGTTTCCCCCCAGCCGTCAGCCCACCCACCCTTTCAGTCCTCCCACTCCCCGCCATTGCTGGGCACAAACTAGGGCCTTGTTAGTTGACAGAACTAACAACCCAAGCCCTTTTGTTTTCATCCGGAGCCCTTCTGGGAGCCAGAGCAGGGACTAAGGCGACTGAGACCGAGTCCCACAGTGGAGTTGTTGAAATCAAGTTGCGTAAAGAGGTTTGGGTGAGAGTGGGCCCAACACACTCTTAGTGGTGTGCTGTCACCCTCAGGACATAATCCACACTCTTTCCCGTGGCCTTAACTCCTGCCCAATCTGTCCCTGCTCACCTGTCCTGCCTCTCTTCCCAGAGCTTCAGAGGTGACCTGCTCTTTCCATCCCAGAATCTCAGCCCCCTTCTCCCTGAATAAAAACCCCTTTTCTCACTCCTTCCACTTAACCAAAATGTAGTCAGGCTCAGTTTGAACATTTCTTTCTTGAGCACAGGTCCCCAATTCCCCGGAGTTACCTGGGTCCCTCTGGTCTCTATCACCATAGCTCCCTGTGATTCCACTTTTGTAGCATCTAATGGCTTTCTGACTTCTCATTTCTAACTTGATAGCCATCTTCCCTGGCGACAACACTTGTTTAACCTTGGTAACAATTTCCGGAGGAGTTACCACTATTCCCATTTACAGATGGATAAACTGAGACGTGGGGATGCGGAATAACTCACCCGGGGAGACATCAAGTAATAACACCAAGAGGGGAGCTGCATGCTTGGTCTACAAAGTCACACCCTTGATGGCTTTGTCGTTACCTGGTCTGCACCGAGCTGTCCTGTTTTCCAGTCTGTTCCCTGAATCTTGAAGAACACCACAAACATTTGAAGCTTGTACCTGTTTGTTGAATGTAGGCATAAAGAATGAGAAAGAACAACATGAAATAGAAAGACCCTGGCAGCTGACAGGTGATGGCGTTCCCCACTGGACATAAATGACACCCACAGAAAACCAAGAGGAGACGGGGAGGGGGATGCCCTATGACCACGGTGGATCATGGCGGAAACGACCCACTTTGCGGTCATGGGGAGCACAGAGCCAGGGCGCAACGTGGGCATGACAGCCCAGTGCTTCTCTTGGCTCACACCAGGGATGAGGGCCTCTCCACAGACAGCAGCTGGGCCCCAGTCCTCCTCTTGCATCTTAAAAATTTAAGATTCTCAGTTATTGAAATGCCCGGGCTTTCGGACAGCGCCCAACCCTGGGCAGCGCCCTCCTGCACCTCTCACCCCAGTCACCCAAGAGGCCCAGCCCCTGCAGCCACCTCGGGGCCCGCAGCGGCTCCTCCTTCGCAACAGCCGCAGGGCTGACAAGCAGCTCTCTCCCAGTCCCTGTGTTCTCAGCTGGCCTCACCGGTGGGCACAGACAGAGCGGTGGATATTCTTACTGGCAGCTTAGGCTGGTCAGTACTGAACTACCCTGACAGATCAATGAAATAGTATTCGATATGGTTTACGATGTGAACGTTTCTCTTTGCAGCCAATCCGTGCAGACAACTGACTTAAAAAGCAAGCAAACAAACTGCAAACTGGTCCCTGCTGGTGTTGGTGGGCTCTGGGGAAGCATCATGGGTAACTCGGAGGAGAAAGAATGAAGCAGACGGAAGACAGCAAGCAATGTGCTCACCTGCAGTACCCAGTGTGAACACCATTGACTGTTGGCTCCAGCAGCACACAGCCTACAAAGAGACTGATATGGAGAAGAGCGCCGTGTGGCCCCTGCACAAGGAAAACACACACATTCATGAAGAGTTCTGAGTATTTCTACACTGTTGGTGAGGCTGCGAACTAGTACGACCACTATGGCAATCAGTATGGAGATTCCTCAAAAGACTAAAATTAGAAAATCCATTCGACCCAGCTATCCCCCTCCTAGTATCTTCCCAAAAGAGTTAAAGTCATCATATTACAGTGACACACGCACACCCATCTTTATAGCAGCACAGTTCACAATAGCTAAATCTGGGAAGTGGCCTGAATGTCCATCAGCAGAAAATGTGGTATTTACACAAAGGAGTACTACTCTGCCATAAAGAAGGATAAACTGCAGGAAAATGGGTGCAGCTTGTGACCATAATGTTAAGTGAAATAAATCAGACACACAAGCCTAAGTATTGCATGGTTTCTCTCATTTGAGACCCCCAATAAACTAAACTGCAAAATAAAAGATAATAGGAAACAGGGAGTTGGATCTTCTGCAAATGGGAAGGGGATCAAGAGACAGAGGTGGGCAGAGTGAGAGGAGAGGAAGAGGACGAAAGAAGAATTAAGATATATTGTGTATGTGTACAAACGCCCCAGGAGAAATGTAATCACTACGTACCGTAAACATGTACTAATGAAAATAAAAATTAAAAAAAAAATTGGAAATTGCAAAAATAATAAACTCCACTGCCTGAGTTTCAGAATCTCCCTCACTTGGGGTGAGTATTGCTACCCCTGTGTCCTCAAGCTGTCCTCAGCCCCTCATTCCATACCGTGTGCCCCAGCATCCCAGCCAAGATTGCTATCACAAGTCACTGTGCACAGTCTGTGCTTCTTCACACTCTTCTCATTAAAACCCTCTCCCCATAGGACACGCGTTTCTGTTCATGCAACGCATGAAGGTTTGCTGATGCAGTGAAAGGTGTTAGTGGGCTAATGGGTTCATCCCTCCTCCCTGGAACTACCATTTTAAAGGAATCACTTGTCTTAATCCAAAGGATTAATGAGAATATTGGGAAAAACATTAAGGTTAATGGGAAAGATTTAGAATAAGGATTACTTTTCAGTGCCTGCCAGCTACATCATGTAAGCAGAACTAGCTAAACCTTCCAGTAAAGATACCATCATATTTATTGTGCATTGTAGTAGCATTACTACTTGGGAACTTCCAACATGTCCATTTATATGGGCTGTACAGATACAAAGTAGTTTAATGCAAAAGCGTGTCACACTACCTGCCCCCAGCAAGTGGCATTAGTTACAATGAGGGGCTATTTTGTCTTTAGACTGGTTTATCTGCTGTTTTGCTGAGTTTTGATGTGCTGTAGGAATGTGGATCATTGTACAGTGAGAGATTCACTGATATAGAATAACGCTGCGCATATACTCTCCACAGGAATCGAAGACCAAAAAAGTGATGGACAAACATGGAAGAACTGGACCCTGTCCAGAGAATAAGCATCCATGTTAAATGCCTGTTACTCTGGATTCAAGAAAAGAATAGGAGTTCATTAGGGAACTTACGGGTTAAATAAGGTTGAAAGTCTGGCTGAAGAAGCTTTTCTAGGAAGTCACAGGTGAGCCGCGGGTCTCAGGACCCTGGAGTCCTGCAGCGGGGAAGGGTGTCCGGCTCTACACTGTCCCGCAGCCTGAGAAGGGCGCCGCGGCCTCTGCCACCTACAGGCCCTCGGTGCTGGTCGGTCTTAGGGACAGAGGCTTTGCAGAATATTTGTGGTCAAACTAGAAGAGACAGATGTGCCAGATTTGTAACAATTTGGAGGATCAACTCATTTCGACGTAGTGAAAATATCTGCAAGCTGACTTTGACCGAAGAGGAAAGGATTTGGGAACAACCGTCAGAACCTGACCTTTTCATTGATAAGCAGCTTCTGGGTAGATCCTGCTTCCTTAGCTATTGATGTAATTGTTTTTACCATTTTTTAAAACTGGCAGCATTTGTGTTGCATTCAAAGTTTGTAACAACAGGACTGCAAAAGGAGAAGAGCCCCCATTTACGTCCTCAAGTGTTACGATCAGTTGGTATAGCCTCCAGTTTTCTGCAGAAACTAAAAACGTAACACCTTGCAAACTGCATCTTATTTTTAAATTATTTTTTATATTTGGCCACTGGGACAATAATATTTGCTTAAGGATAAATATATGTATCATAGTAGCCAAAATTATAAAATAAATAAAATATAAAGTAGCAGAAGGATGAGAAAATAATTTATGCTCATATATATTGAAATATCATACAGCTATGAAAATTACATGGAAGCCATATTAAATGCAAAAAGAAAGTGTTGGACTTACAAAATCTATGTATAGAAAAATAATAATCTATGTGTAGAAACACTGGCAGACCATGGAGGGATTTTTCCTTCTGTTTATGTCGTCTAAACTTTATATTTACTTTAAAAATGAAATCAAGCTTTTGAAAGTAATTGTGCAGACAACAACGGAGATTACAATGTGCTGTCCTTTCACTTGTTGGAAGAAGTGAAGAGGAAATTTGGAATTTACTATTTGGCTGTGGTAAATTTTGATTTTGTATTTTTCAATTTTGTTTTCTAAAAAAAAAAAAAAAAGCAACATTTTCATTTTAAAGACACTGCTGAAAGTTGTCTGCAAGGTCTCAGGGAGCCGCTGGCTGACCCGAGCGGGGGCTGCTTCCCAACTGGGGGGGAGCAGGGTCCCTGGTGAGATCCAAACCAGCTTTCAAAGTGAGCGATTTAAGATAGGGGAGGGCTCCATTTTACATTAACTTTCATGACTTTCATTTTTGTAAACATAACACGTTTAGTGTAGAAATTTGTAAAATATGTCAATGACTTTACAAAATTCATGTTTCCACACTCCAAAGACAGTCAGTGTTAGCCTTATTTGTACTCAATCTCTCCATCCCTCCATCCCCCCACCCCTCTTTTGCCCTTCTCAAGGACACAATCACCGAATAGTTTCACGGCCGAGGGTCACACACCAGTGAGATCCTCAAGAAAGAATTCACCCATCAGTGGGAGGAGTGGGTGGCCCAGCCCTCCACACAGCCACTGTGAGCTCCACACTGAGGGACTCCATTGGTCCCTCTGGCCACGACTGGGCCACAGCCTGGCCCTCTTTATCTGAAGCAGGATGATCTTCAAGCCATTCCAGGCAGCCTTGGTATTGTGCTGTGGGGAAAGGAGGGAGATCTGTAAATGACAGAGTGAGGTTCTGCTGATCACGGCCACTGCTGTGCAGAGACACCAGGTGAAGCTACCATGTCTGATCAGGAGGCGATAACTTCTAACTCAGGACTTGGTGGGATAAGAAGGAAGGAGAATACATTAAACTCAAAGTCATTGGACAAGATAGCGGTGAGATTCACTTCAAAATGAAAATTACAACACACCTGTTACAGCTTGTATCTAGATGTCCCCTCAAAGCCTCAGGAGCTCATAGTGGAGTGGGGTTCTCAGAGGTAGCTGCATCTAGAATGAGTGAATGTGAATGAAGGGTGTGATAATCGGACTTGTCCACTGATTGGTTTGGCATTGTCCTGGATGTGAGTAATAGGAATCCCCACCTAGGCGTGGGTGGCACCAGTCAGTAGGTTTAGAGCCTGGATGGAACATAAAGGGAAAAGAAGGAAGGCAGGTTCCCTGCTTGCTGCTTCCTGCCGTCCCTGCCATGGACTGTTTCTCCTCTATGATACCCCTCTGCCATGCCAACCTGCCTTGGAACTAGCCAATTATGGACTGAAACTTCTATAAACTGTGAGCTGAAATAAAACTTTCCTCCTTTAACTTGTAGGTGCAGGGATTTTGTCTCAGCAATGATAAAAATAACTAAAGCAGGGGTGCAGACATATCAGAAACCAGAACTGCAAAAGCACAGCGGGTTTACTGATGTGAGGGAGAAAATGCCATCCTGCCAGGTGTACATTAGGAGTAGCTGGGGTGATTTGGACACATTATTAAAACGTCCAACTCCTCCCAAATAAGAACTGAGTGTGAGGAAATGGACTTGACTGAAGGAGTAATGGCAGATGGCTCTCATGAGACCTGCAGTATCTGCCTGCCACTGGTGTTTGCATAGCACGCATCTCCATGGTTGACTTCTTAGAGCACCCTTGAGCAGCACAGCTGCTGTAAAGACCGGAAGTGGAGGCCAGAGAGGAGGACACCAGGCCCAGGCCCAGCAGGTCCTGACCAGCAGCTGATTCCTGGCATGCTTCCTCAGCCCCTTTACCTAGGCAGCGTCAAAGGCTCCTTCCATTTCACCTGTAACTATTGACAGAACAAGGGTTGATGTACTTGTAGAGGTAAAAATAAGTAAATAGAGCTTAGGAAAATCTCTTCCTTTACCACAAGTGCCAAGAACAAATGGAGACATAATGATGGATTAAAAGCCCATTGGGGAATGTTAAAACTAGTCAGTGAAATTTTGATGGGAAGCAGTGTATTTACATAACCCAAAATATTTTCCCACACGTTAGATATTAATTATGAGCAAACATAGTAACTTTTGTGTGAAGAAATCTTGTATGTATCATCTTAGACAAAGTTAATAACCCAACGCCGAGTTAAATCGGCATCCTGTGGTTCTTAGTGTAACATCCTGTGAGAGACATACCATTACTTCCCACAAATTCTTTGCAAAGAAGCAAATGTGAATTTAATCTTAAACCACCATTAAATAGGATACATTTCTGTTCCTTTGTTTGTTTATGGTGCTGGGGACTGAGCCCGGGGCCTCACACAGGCAATAGCCCCAGCCTAAATGGGATACATTTTAGAAGAGAGATCAACTATGATCTTTACAAAGGTTAAGATAAAGAAATACAAAGAAATGCTAAGGGATGATTCCAAATTAAAGGAAATTGAAGGGCTTGACAGGTTGATGTAACCTGTGTTTCTAGATAAAATTCTGGGTGAGAGAGAAAAGTAATCACGAAAAATAGTATTAGTACACTGGATGGCATTTTAACGTGAAAGGAATAGCAGATAAAAGTGTTCAATTAATGTTAAATTTCCTGATTTTGATAATTTGTGGTTGTGTAAAAGAATATCCTTATTCTTAGGAAACAAACAGTATTCAGAAGCAGAATACATAATATCTAGAAGTTTTACCAAACTTTTTGGAGAAAGACAAGAAATGATTGAATGAAAGATAAAAAGCTGATAGAGAAACTCATGATTACACAATCGGCCAAGCTTTCCTATTAATATTAATATATATTTTTATTTTATCATCCAGACACTTCAAAAAATCATTGGTAAGAATTGCATCAAAGGAAAATTTTATATCTGCTTAGCTTGGGTCCGGTAATTTTACTTTTGCACATTAATTCGAGGGAAAAGCATCATGGAGAGGTACAGTGATTTCGTTACAAGGGTATTCATCAAAACATGTGTAATTATGGAAAACCGAGAATGGCTTACACACATCCAACAATATAGTGTTGTTTAAGAAAATGTTATCATTAAAATGTTATCAAGCAGTATTTAATAATGTGTAGAAGTTTCACTGTTAAGTGATAAAAGAAGATTAAAAATGGAGTAGGTAGAACAACTTCATTTCTCTACATACATGCTCTATATACATTCTCTATGTACATGCTCATGTGAATGGACCCATAATTACACACTTAAAAGACTGGAAAACTGGAAATTATAATGTTAATAATGGAACTTTTAGTATGCAAAGGAAAAAGAGTAACTTTTAAACTTATGTTTACTTGGCAGTTCTTTCAAATTGTGCTAAAACAAGCATTGAAACAAACAATTATAAAAATGAGTCATTTTGTGGTATCCAGAGTGTGTCTTTTTAAAAAAGAGGCATAAGTAGCCTTACAATTTTATGTGACTCAGGGCCATGTTAGACACACATGCATGTGCACATGTGACACACCATACACGCTCTCTGGTGACTTAGGATCCCGACATCGATGGTGGTAAGTGGCAGAGGACGGGCCCCAACACCTCCCACGGCAGACTCCTCTTTTCATTGCTATGATGGATGGAGTGCTGTTATAAAGGGTCATGACCAAGGCTTCTATTTCCTAAGGCTTCACATTGTGACAAGACAAAAAAAGGCAACAACACGTAACCATTTTGGTAACAAAAGCATTATTCTTTATATCGTATGCTAAATTTGCATTTTCTTCATGTCAAGACTTTCAAGGTAAGTAGTTCAGTTATTTCTCTTGTGATTTAATTTCCAAGCTTATTTGCTTATATGTTATTTTAGGGTCCAAATTGTAGATAGCATGGGCCTAGATCCAGAAGTAATTTCTGTCTGGGGCTTCATTCCAACCTAGATTGGTCCTAATGAGGAATGATTGATTATCACAATCATATTGGTAATAAATGTTCAACTCTTCTACTGAGTTCCAGAGTGACAAAGACCTGGGGAACAAACATGTGTAGTACAAAGTCCTGGGGACCGGGCCCCAGCCTCATGAGTACTATAGGGGGTTGGAAGACTTTTCTGAGAGTCTTTAAAGACACAAAAATAGTGTTGTCATGTAGCACTTTATTATTAGGCATTGGAGTCTCATGTCAAGGAGACCAAATTGCTACCTCTGAAAAGCCAATTAAGATTATTGTCCATTAACCTGAAAGATCTGACTCAGGACTTCTGAATTCTGTGACACTAGCGAGAGGCCTGGGAGTCATGGTGTACACTTGGGGGGTGCCGTTTCATCGCCTGTGTGTGTCCTTCAATTCAGCTTTCTGTTCCATAGCCCAACCCAAGTATGCAGAGGCCCTGCCCACTGATAAGGGCTTATTTAGATTCCCACAGCCACATTCCTCACTGTAACCTGGACTGCACCTTATGTAAGCATCTGACTCACATGCACGGTCCCTTTCCTGGAACTCAGGGTGAGCGCGAGCTCTCAGTTACCAGAGATGTGCGTGCCTCGGTGAGTGGAAGGGAAACCCAGTGGTGCTCCCCAGTGCCTCCTTCTTTACTATAGATCGTGATGAGCACAGAAAAGACTAAAGAGGAAAGGGGAGTCTGCTTGGCATAGAAACCACACAATCAACAACTGGACAGCTGAGACTGGTCCTTCTCCCCTCTTCCACAGCAGGGCTGCAGGATAATTTCTACAAGAAGCTGCCCCCACCTCCTTTAATCCAGTGCAGTGTGGCACCCACCTTCCTCCACTAAAAACACTCCTCCATCCTTCACGACGTTCAGAAGTCAAAAACAATGCCATTTCCCTCTTCTCAGGGTTTTCATAGTTTCTGTTTTTCATTTTTTTCTCAAGGTTTCTTTTGTACAAGACAGTGTCGATGACTGCTGCAAATCAGATTCTTTTCTTTTGCCTGAATTTCACATCATGTTTTCCTTGTTGTCTTCCTGGACACGACTAGCAAAAAGGCCTGCTGATTTAAAGCATACTCTAGATAAGCACTAAATTCAGCCATTTTTCCTCACCTCCACCACCAGCATCTTTGTTTTGGCCATGCTGAAGCTTTGCTGAGTGTTTAAAATATCTCACTCACTTTGGTCTCTTTTCCACAGATCCTTGGGCTGCTCTTCATGAAATACAAATTATATTGCTCCCGATTCCTAACCTTTAGATCACTTCTATGGTAAGTGTCCATTTTACGAACAAATTCTGTTCCGAGAGAACAATCCTAAGTAGGATTCATTTGTAAGTCCAACAAAGTGAGTCTCATACACGTTTGACACAAATGCACAACGTACGTTGCTTTGTGCTCCTAGCAGTCCCCTCCACATTGCCACCGCTTTCCCTCTTGCTTCCGGACATCCGGGCTCTGACTGAGCCCTGTTCCACTGCGCACTCTCACACTGTACAGTAAGCACGCAGCAGCACAGCTGTGACGTTGCTCGGCAGACACGTGAGCTACTTCCGCGATTTGTTTGAATCTACTAATGCTCCTAATTCAAGGTCTGTTCATATCTGTGAAGGTTGGCAACTCAAATGTTTGTAAGTCAGGGACTTAGTGTAATTGCATTTTTACTAAAAGGCAAAGGCCTTAATGAAAACTGTACCCCTCCATCTCCTACTATTGACTCCCTTCTAACTTCCCGTGCTGCTGTCCGTAGAGTGGACATGCTGTGGCCCGTGTGGATGTTAGTGTCTTCCACACACTGGACCCCGTGCCACTCCAGTCCAAGAACATTTTGGCTTCACCCATTTGCACGGCCAGTCTGCTCCTGTTTGTGTCCCTTCTCCCATGTGACCTCCACAGAGAGGCCACGCTGGCCACCATAGCTAGAACAGCCCTGAAGTCACAGTGTGTCAGATTTCTTCATCTGAAAAACACATCTACAAAAGTAAGAATGTGTCCTATTACAAAGGTTCAACAAGTTTGAGTCAAAAAGTTTAATAACTAAGTGTAAGACAAGCATATGCTACTTTTACTAGTAGTAGTATTTATTTTATCTCTTCTCTCACAATAATATAAATCATAGTTTTCCTGTATTGAACATCGCTTTTTGTAAAATGCAGTACACAATGACACACAAGAAACCCTCAATAAATATCTGAATGCTTAAATGAAGGAATGAAATATTTAAGCATTTCTTCTTAAGACTCCTTTTCTTTTCGCCAATTCCTTAGCTAAAGACATTTCCTCAGACTCAACCTCTGTGTTGGTTGGTTGGTTTGCTTTGGTTTTTGAATTTTTCCTCTCCCCTCCTTCCTTGAAGGTGTTTAAGTAGAAGTGTTTCTCTGGGTTCAGTGTGATCTCTGTAATGGGGTTCCTACTGGGACAGCTCTAGAACAGACCCGCCACGCAAACTCTGCCCTGGGAAGCCACCACCAGGGGTGGCTTGAGCCTTAGAACACCAGGGATACTGTATGATTTCTCTGATTCTGCAAATCACAGCCCTCCCGGAGACTCTATTCTCTTTCTATGTTTTGCTTCATTTTAGTGCTGGGCCAGTCCTAGGCCCTCACATATGCTTAGCACACACTCTACCACTGAGCTGTCCCTCCATCTGTGCTTTGATCTAGAGAATAATTATTAATCTTCGTCTTCCCTCTCAGAATTTGCACGTAAATAAAAATTAACAGATGAGCGAGTGTTTCCTCCATTTTAAACAGTGCACAGTTTGAGATATTACCATATACAGCAAATGTCCTATTTCTGTAATATGTCTTGCTATTATCTGGTTTAATATATTTAGATTCATCTCCTCTTTTCCTCAGCTGAATTCTTTCCAGTTTTGCCTTTGCTCATTTCCATAGCCTGTATCTCCAAACAATAGATTTTCCTCTGTTGTATCTGTAGCTCTTCTGCTGCTCTCTGTTCTCTCAGACGAAACCCTACACCAGCTTTCCTCAGTTTACCCTGGGCCACCCACCACACACTGTATCAGCAGGCTGTTCAGCCTCCAGTTTTTTTCTCTCCATAAGTCTCCTCAAATAATTTCATATGAGTGTGTCCAAAACACCAATTGTGTGAGATTTCTCTTACTACCACAGTAAAGTCAGCACTTTTCTCCACCGGAGAGTCCTGACTTGGCCGAGGCGTGAGTCCACGTCCCCAGCGAGGCAGAGACACACTGTCTGCTTGGAGCCCAGACGGCCGCGGGGTGACGCTGCCCGCTGCCCAGAGTCACTAGATTCCTCATTCTTCCACTTTTACTTTAATTCTATTCAGTCTTCCATAGAACAGCCCTATGAATTTCTTCTTGGTTTCTTCTCCTTCTTCACTATGTTAGCTTGTGACACTTTTATATCACGCTCTTCCGAGTCCAGAGCTTTTTGTCTTGGATCTGAAGCACATTACTGTTCTGCCACTGTTTTTAAACCCTTCAATGTGGTGGAAAAAGGCAGCGAAAAAAATGTTTTAAAGAGAGAAGAGACTGTACTGTCAGTGCAGATTTTTATGATGGTGTTTAATGCATTTTTAAACTCACAATTGTGTTTTTTGCCAGTTCCCAACAAAAATAAATAAAAATTAACAATATATTATAAATTATCTATATTCTCCTTCAATAGCTTAAGGTACACAATTATCAAAGC
This sequence comes from Hystrix cristata, assembly GCA_004026905.1. Lineage (NCBI taxonomy): Eukaryota > Metazoa > Chordata > Mammalia > Rodentia > Hystricidae > Hystrix > Hystrix cristata. The sequence goes on from PVJO010004634.1 coordinate 55,924, forward strand.
TGATATTGAACATAAACAAATTGATACAATTCAGTACTCAGATAAAATTCATAGTCAAATAAATTACATTAAACTGCATACAATATGACTTTATGTTCCATAGCATCTTTAATAGAAACTGCATACCAAAATGGCTCTTCAGACTTGAAAGTGCAGTCACAGAGTGCAAAAGTGGCATCATAAGCGAAAAATACACTATGTTACATTTTATACCATCAGACTTGAATACCAGTATGTTTTAGACAGAATTATTCCTTAGTTAAAATTCTAAGACATACTCCAGAAACAGTACGTATCTCCCCTTTCCCTTCTAAGAGTAAAAACAAATTTGAAAATATTGGGCAACAATCTGATATTTTTTCCCAAGCTTCTATAGAACAGAAAAGGAATCAGAGCAAAGATAAGACTATTTTAATTGTATTATTGAATCAAACAGAAATGAGACAGTGGTGGCATTTATTTGTTGCATAAGAGTTGACTTAATACCTGATGGCGGTTCAGTTAGCTACCTCTCTTGCCCAGATCAAAAGCAACCATTTAAGATGAAATCACACCAGTCCCCATCACTGCTGATATATGCTCTGCCTCCTGGCAGAGACGGAGGCAAAAGAAGGTGGAGAACGTAGAATCCTACTGTGCAATAGGTGTTTAAGACGGTACATACGTAAATGTCAACTGAAGACAAATGCTCGGCACCAATCGCACCCTCCACGTCCTAGTTACAGAACACGACAACTGGGTTATTGAGTGGCTTTAAGGGGAGATGAGAATCGATGTGTTTTCGCATTTGAGATTACACTGGACGTTACCAATGCGTCTGAGACAGAGGCATAGCAAGAAGTCTGTAAAATGATGGAGACAGACTAAGTGGGCCAAAATATTTTCATTATCTGTAGGAAACATGAACTGATCGTCATCATTTTTTATGTTTACTTAGCCTTGCCCTCCCTAAAACAAAATTTTTTTTACTTATTTTCACCCAAAAATGCAATTTGGGTCAAAATTTTTCATTATTTAATATGTACTTATGAAGATTTACCTCTTTCAGGAGTTTTTTGCAATATTTTTTTGTGATACAGGGTCTTGCTATGTAGTCCAAGCTGGCCTCGAACTTGCACTCTTTCTTCCTCAGCCTCCTAAATGCTGGGACTACAGTTGTATACCACCAGCATTTTTAAATATAGATAATAATATCCCAAACGACTTGCACCAAGCTATGTAATGTAAAGTAAGATGTTTAAGATAGACCAGTGTACCAATATTGAGATGCTTATAATGAACATTTTATAACTGAAATACATGGATTGTGCTGGGTTCTGGGTTTGCCAATAAATTTTCTTTGAAACAACCAAGACCTGTGACAATAGGCAGACTTTCTGAACATCCAATAGGTGCCAGTGAGAACTTAGAGGATTTAAAAACAGGTTCTTGGGCTGGGGATTTAGCTCAGTGGTTAGAGTGCTTGCCTAGGAAGTGCAAGGCCCTGAGTTCGATCCCTAGCACCAAAAAAAAAAAAAAAAAAAATTATAAAAATAGGTTCTTGTGCAACATATTTGACTTCAGCTACACTAAATGGAAAACAAATATACTTTAAGGTCTCACTGATTTTTATTTTATTTCCCTTTATCGTGTGTCTGTGTTTTATACATTAGTTACCAGAGAAACAAATAACTATACTTCTATGATGGATGGAGCACATGTGTGCACAAGGATGCATATGTGTATATTTCTGCCTGTTCGGCCTGCTGTTTTCCGGGGGCTACAGCCACACCGGGACCTTAGCTGAGAGCCTTGTGAATACACCCTAGTGTGCTAGGTGTGCCAGGCAGGGCCTCGTGGGACCCCAGTCCTGGTACTGGCACCTGCGGCCCACCTGTGGCCTATGGCATTCACTGACATCCACAGCACCATGTTTGGGACGAACCTCAGCCTCTTCCAAAAGATAAACCAGTGACAGGAGGAAGGGTCCAGCGCCCCTCTTAGCCTCCACAGGAAGATATGGTTAAGTCTGAATGTTCAGAAGCTTTTGGGTGAATTTCTCATTTGGAAACACACTGTTATTTATTTTTCCCATTTATCCCTATTGCCTGTGCTAAGAAATATTTTAAATAAATTTAAGTTTTAGAGAAGCTACTTAATGAGATGTGTGTAGGTAAAAAGTCTCTTGGATAGAAAATGAAGTTTATTTCTATCTTTAGACAATATATAGAACTACTGTCTTATTGTATTTTAAAATAATCCATCAAATCTTAGATTCTGATTTAGTCTTATAGTTCCTCAGCAAACTCCTTATGAAAATAAATAATCTAAAAAAAGAAGTCCACGCTTTGTTCCAAATGTGGATATTTTTCAGCTTGTCGCGTGGCAATGGTTATCTCACATCAATATTTACATGGAGCACAAAAAGTGCAATATTGTGAGGCTCTGATGCACCCAGGATTGACAGGAAATGGTCTAAAAGTGCCCCTCCCCTTTCCCGATGGGGAGTCTGCGGCTGGGTGAGTTCTGTCTGTGGGCGTCACGGGCAGCTGTGGGCACCGTCCCCTCCTCCAGGCAGCCCGGGTCAGCAGGAAGGAAGGGCCGTTGTGCTCAGTAGGTTTGTTTCAAGGATATGATGGGTGGCACTGATCTCTCCTAGTCCTCACAGGTGACTGTTTGACGCATGCATAGGGGTGCCGATGTCGGCTCACTCCCGACCGCCACACAGGCCAGCCAGTTACCACTAAGGGGAGGAGGAGAAAAACTCTGTGTGCTAAATTGACTCGACTGCAGTTTAGATTCACAAAAACCCATCACTCACGGCCACACTCAGCCCTACGTGCCGTGAAGCAGGCTCGTCCTTTTTGAGCTGTCAATAAAGGCTTTAGCTCAGGAAATTATCGCTCACAAAAATATCACTTTTCTTTGGATATTAAATATTTTTACACATAATGTATTTGCAAATAGTCTGTGAAAAATAAAAACATTTTCTAAGTGTATTAAAAATACACAGTTGTTGACCTAACACATGACCCAGCATAAATATTATTAATAAAATAGGAATAGGACAGTGAAGCGGGCCCGAGTGTGCACTGGCCCGGCCGGTCCGGCGAAGCCCTCAGACCTGGGGCAATGCTGGCTCCCCCGAGGTCACTCTCTTGTACTCCTTCTTGGACTCTTTACTTTTCTGATTTTTGTACCTGGAAATATTCAGAAATGAAACCGTTAGCACTATAATGAGCAGTAATAAGAGCAAAATATGCTCATCAAAGAAAACAATATATGGACGCAAAGGTACATTTTTAGCATAGAAAGGGAAAACACAGTTCAAGTCCTTCTCAAAGGTTACCAGCATCCTGAATGCTGTGAAATTCCAAGAGAGCTTCCCTCTGTCCTTCTTTCTTCCTCCCTCCCCCTCCTGCCCGCTTCCTTTCTTTCCCTGAGCAATAGTCAGTCTGGGATGATAACCAATTAGGAAGGCATTATTATCTCACTGATACTTAGAATCACACACAGACATGAAAGTAATCTTCGTTGTATCAAAGCAGCACACTTTCAGGCCTTCACTACTTTTAGAGGAAAAAAAAATCACTGAACTATTTGCACTAGTTTCAAAATGAGAAGAACTTAAAACAGAGATATTTTCAAGGCAGCTATTAGCTAATTCTCAGAGTTCCAGCAGTCTGGTGCTAACCTAAGACAGCGCCAGTTCGCAGCCCTCTTTGCTCAGTTACTTTCCTGTGACACTATCATACAAGAGGACGGGCTGTGACGGCTTCAGAGGACCAACATAAGACACTTAAGTTTTATTACTGCCTGGAAATTCGTTTCTACACTCTCCTTTCAAGTTTAAAGCAGAGAGTCCCTTAGATTATTAATTACAAAGTTGTGTTTTGTGAAATAAAATTTGACCAAACAAATTAAATGCAAGTATCTAAATACAACAGTAGCATCATGTCTTACAGTTTTCGTCCATGTGTATAGTATTATATACAACTTTGTACTGTTGGGTAAGAATTTTTGCCTGTATTTTATAGAGGAAGAAACTGATCTTTACTGTTTGATTTTCAGAAAATCACATAGGTCATAAGTAGCAAGATCGGGGCTGGGAATTTAGCTCACACGGTAGAGCACTTGCCTGGCAAGCACAAGGCCCTGAGTGCAATCCCCAGCACCGCCCCCCACAAAATAAATAAGTAGCAGGGATAAAAACACAATGAAGCCCAGATTTTCTACAGCTAAAATTTGTAGTGCACCCTGGCCTTGAGCTCAATATGTAGCCCAAACTGGCCTTGAACTAGCAGCGATCTTCCTGCCTCAGCCTCCCAAGTGCTGAGATTACAGGTGGGTGCCACCATGCCCAGCTCTAAAATCTTTGTAAATATCAGTGTAGATTGCATCTCACCCCCTATTACTGTGTTCACATTTTACCCAGTTTATGGGTCTGCACTGTGTAAAGTAATTTGTAAAAATAGAGTTAAAAAAGAAAAGAAAAGAAAAAAAACCCTCTCCATTGGCTTTGCTTGGTGTGGTGATGCATGCCTGTAATCCCAGCACTCTGAGAGACTGAGGCAGGAGGAGAGCAAGTTCGAGCCCAGCATGGGCGATTTAGCAACTTAGTGAGACCCTGTGTCAAAATAAAAACTAAAAACCTAAAAACAGTTGTGTATGTAGCTCAGCACAAAGGTCCTAGTTTAATTCCCAGCACCAAATCGCACGCACACATACATGCATACATCACACGTACATACAATAACACCGGCTTACCATCTGCAGAAATAGTACATGGAACCAGCAACGATGACAAAAAACAAGATGACAAGAATTACGGTGAGAGCCATGTATTCTTTACTCAAGGGCTGATGGACGGTTAAGAAAAAGTGTTCACATCGGACACCAGTGTAACCCACATCACATCTAAACAGAAACACGGGAGGAAAAGAAATCATTCTGAGAAGAAGCCATACTTGTGAATAGGTTTTGTAAACTTAACTTCCCACTGTAATGTGCAAAGCCAGCAAGATCTGCTCCAAGGTGTGAGGCTGAATTCCAAGACTGCCCTCCGAGGTAGGCTAGCAGCGATCGAAGCGCCCCGTGGAGCTCTCGGCTAAACTGCAGGGTCACCCGGACAGTCTGATCCGGAGCATTTTAGGTTTTGCAAGCACGAGGTACTTTTTGTCTAAATCAGTGGAACCAGCTCTTAAATAGTGGTAGACACAGAAGTCCAAGGACCAGATTAAAGCGGAGTGGGGCCTGCAAGGTGCACCTGGTGCCCCCCACTCTGCACCCTCCGTCCATCCGAGGAAGTACAGAGTGATTCCAAAACATGAGAAGGAGAGAGGAAAGTCCTGTCCACTTTTGCATCTCACCTGCAGTAATTCTCGCTCATGTCCACCAGGTAGATGCACTGTCCGTGCAGACAGTAGCCCTGCATGTCAGAGGCACACTTTGTGATTGACACTTGCGCCACACGCGGGTTGTCTTCCGTCTGGACTGGGAAAGGAATGGAGAGTTACATGCATTCTGCTGCCTGCTTGGGCTCTTCCCCAGCAGGATGTTCACTACCCTTCCCCAGCAGGAGCTACTCGGCAACCCTGGCAGAACGAGTCGGACACCAGTCAGTGGAGAAAGGTTTCCAGGAGGGGAAGTACCACCAGTAAGCACACCACCAGACCAAGAAACAAACCCCTAAACCCAAAAGAATACAGCTGACAGACTCCACAAAACACAGCAACACTCGAGGGCTTTATTCTCAAATGGACCTTCACAGTAGAAAAGGTAAGTTTAGTGGGCGCGCATGCGCGCGCACACACACACACACACACACACACACACACACACACGGTGCTCCACTCCAAAGGAGGTATTATTCATGTCTCTAAATAAAATGTGTCTAATTTTCTCACAAAGCAATTCTAAAGTTCTTAAGTCCCCAAAGCAAACTGGAACCATTAATAATTTTGACAGAGCTTAGTCCTATCACAGGTATTTAAACTAGTCAGCCTTATTTTGGTGGCTGTTTCCAAATTGTTGAGTTTACCCTCGAAAAACTCAAAGTCTCCCAACATTTCTTACAGAGAGAACCGAACAACTCCTGACAAACTTTCAGGGGACACAGGAGTCTCATTAGAGGCAGTGCTGCAACCTACAAGTAAAAGTCACATTAAATTTGCAATGACTGAAGTGCAAAGGATATTTGTGAAATTTATTTTTGTTTTTTGTTTTTGTTTTTGTTTTTGAGACAGAGTCTCACTATGTAGTTCAGACTGGCCTTGAAATCACTATGTAGCCCAAGCTGGGCTCAAACTTGCAGCAGTCTTCCTGCCTCAGCCTCCTGAGTCTGCAATCCTCAAGCTGGGAGGACATGCACTACTCATCTTTCTGTCTCTGCGCCTTAACACGGTGTTTGACCACAGGAAATACTCTGTGCATGGACTAGAAGGGACATCATTTGTCCTCTGACAGACACACACACACACACACACACACACACACAACCCCCGTCACAATTTCCATCTTCCTGTTCTACTTGAGATTTAGTCTTTCAGTATGTCCTCAAAGGATAGTTAACGGCAAAACGTGATTTTCCTTATTCCCCATTTTAAATGACCACATCTTTATCACATCTTTATAACTAATCAGAAGTCTGGCCCCCATCCCTGTCCCACCAGTTACTCTGTTTTGCAACCTTTCCAAAATCCTCGTTAATTGGTAGCTTTAAAAATTAACGCAGCAGCCAATCATGCTCTTTTTGTGGTCGGGGATCTCCACTGCCAGTTTGTTAAACTGTACTGCTTGGTGCAGGGTGGAGGTGATGATGGTCTTACCTAAAGCTGTGCAGTTGTGGTCAGATTCTCCAGGGATGCAGGATGGAATCACAGTTGTGCTGAGAACCAATTGTAGAAGATGAAAACCTATTTAGGAAGGAAAACCAAACATATAATTCATCTTTCGCGGAAAGAATCCTTGATCGATATCCAACCGAATTACTTACGGAACTTTCTTAATTGTTTTCAGGATTTAACCCATCAAAACCACAAAGGAAAATAATTCATGAAATCAGACATACAAATGAAAATAAATGAATTCCTAGTTTTTCTGTCCAAGAGGAGAGACCGTGATATTGTACTCGTAGTTACAGATTTCACCTGCTCGAAAAGTTTCACACGAACGTTTTCAAAGATCTGGTTTTGAAGTCCAGTTTCCGGAGCTTAGCAAAGAATCCCCGCTGCTTTACTCCACGACGTGCTTGGCCTAATGCTCAGTTACAGACCCAGATTCCAAATAAAAGGCAGGCTGCGCTTACAGTGACAACCAAACAGGAGACGCCGTCATTGCTTGTAAAGTGCCTACGTTACTCTTTGCATCACATTCCACACAAAAACACTTTCAGCGGGACAGTGCGATCCAAGTGGAGTCAGAATACAGTTGCCCCTTCGTATCTGTGGGAAATTGGTTCCCCAAACCCCCACAGATGCTAAAACTCACGAATGCTCGAGTTCCTTACATAAAACGGCTTAGTATTTGTATATAACTAAGCACGTCTGCCTGGACATTTAAACTCATCTCGAGGTTACTGATGCCTTGATACAACGGGGACGCTGTGGACGTATCCGTCACAGTCTACTGTTTAGGGAATAATGACCCCCCAAAAGTCCAGACATGTTCGGTATGGACACCAGTTTTTAAACATGTTTGAACACATGCACGTAGAGGGCCAGCTCTCCGTGTGACACGGGCAGGACACACGTCAGATGGACCCCACCGCACCCCGACACCACTTCCTGTGTGCCCCCAGGGGAAAGATCAGTGTTGGAAAACAGGATCAGAATAACTGAAATAGGTTCTGATCTGCAGAGGAAGCGGGGTAAGAGGAGCGCTTTGCCCACACACACGGTTTACAGGGCTTCAGCCTCTTCTACTCAGGTCCCCACCTTGGAGCCCTCTGCTCAGTGTCCAGGGGCAGCAGGCGTCCCGCACCAGCGCCCCGGGAGGAGCCAGAGCCAGCAGCGGCTGCCCTTTCCTGGACCGGTCCTGGGTGCCGGGCAGGGTTCCGGGGCCCTGAGCTGTACCATCTCATCTCACCCTCCCAGCGCCGGCCAGAGGAGGCTACGGTAGCCCCATCAGACATCGCGAAAACCAGCACGAAACGTTGAGACGACTTCCCCAAGCGTCCGGGTGGTAAATGGGCCGGGAACAGCAGGTGGAAACGGGGTAAGACTCGGGTATGGTGCGCGCTGCCTAGAAGGAGAGCTGGAGAGAGAGAAACTAGTGGAAGCTGCGTGTTTGCCCCACAGGGTGGGGGGACCATCCAGTGAGAAAACTCAAGTGATCTAATTTGGGGCACTTTAGTTAACTTCTCCAAGCTTCGGCTTTTCCCGCCTGGGGAGATTGAAATGAAAAGATGTTTCTTCTGGAATGCCCGACATAGAATTTCTTACACGACCCCTCACACGCCAGGTCTCCCCTGGAGCTTAGCGAGATACAGGCGTGCTGCCCTCTACTGGTGTACGAAAGATTAACAATCTCCATAATCAGTCTTTTTAAAGGATGATTTCATCCATGCGAAACAAGGATTTTATTTTTTTCTTAATCATAGGAGATGTATTTATTACGGAAATTTTTTATTCTTTGTGTCCTAAAAACCAAATTACCATGATTTACATTTTCAGGTTTCAAACTTGACATGATAACCCTGTGAGGTCCTCATTAGTCCAAAACAAGCTCAGTGAGTGTAAATTAAATGTCTGTTGGGATAACACTTAACTAGTGACCACAAAAGACAAAGGCTAAGAGTCTAATATTGAACTTTGTACTCTCTCAATTATTTCAAAATACTGTTTCCTTGAAAACTGTAGAACTATTTTCTCCCTACTCCGAGTTTTCTCTACATTGTAAATACTGCTTCAACGGCTTTTACAGACCACCCCCAAAATCATTTTTTAAGTGACCTTTAAAAAGCCAAAGTCTGGATTTGATTTTCAGTCAAACAGAGATGAGAACCCTTTTCCAAATGACTTTCGTGAAGGATGAGCTAGATTCTCACCTACCTGAATTTCACTCTATGTCTCAATATAACTCTGCTTTGTACTTTATTGAAGAATTAAACCCTTTAACTTGGTCTCCTCAGCGTGCCCTGGACTTCTAGCTGCATCTGTTTTTATCCTTGACCTGCCTGTCCCTCCAGGCTTCTCTCAGGAGGAAAGCACTGGGGAGAGGTCCCCAAGTGTCCCTCAGGGAGGGTCAGCGGGAGGAAGCTGGTCTCAGATCTGGAACCTCCTTGCTGCTCACAACCACTGGTGACATGCTCAGTTTTCTTTAGGTGTTGCTTCTTGGTCTTTTTCCCATCTCTTCTTTTTCTTAGCTGTTAGTTTCTCCGCCGTCAGAAACTTTGTTCCAGTAGCTCTTTTGTTAAGGAAGAATGCTCAGCCCAGGGTGTGCCCAGGTGAAAACCAGGTTTCCCAGCCTGGGACCTCCCCTGGACACAGTCCACCGCTCGGGACAGTTTCTGCCAGACTTGCTGCGTCAATCCAATGGCAGAGTATTTCACAGGTGGAATTGCAAACAGTTCCAAATGCTCTTCTCACATTGAGGTGTGTGCCCCCCACAGCTCCATCATAGAAGCAGCCAGTGAAACAGCAGTTGGTCTGAGTCGTGTTCCCCAAAGCCTAGCCCTCGTGCTTCAAAACGGTGGCTTTCAAGGACCTTTGTGCTGTGGCCTCGATCCCAAGTTCTTGCCAGCTGGAGTAGAGGGCCGAGTGGGGTGACTAGGAGACTGAAACCTCCAACCCAGAGGTTTCAAAGCCGTCTACCATCCAGCACCCTTTAAATCACTGTTTTAAAATCATATACAGAAGTAAATGCTACAGCCTTACCCATGCATTTCTGTAGTATTAATATTTTCCACGAGTTTAGTGTTCTTCACACATAATAATCTCTCTATAACTCAATTGAAAATGCTATATTTGAGTTTTTGATCTTGTACAATGAATCCCTGCTTTAAAAAATAATTCACTGTGACGTTAAAGATTTTGAATGGTGTCTGTGTCAAAAACCAGTCTGGTGACAAGCTTTATCCTGCTAACCAAGTCATAGAGGAACTCCGTGCAAGGGGATGTGGGTACAGGGCCACAATTCAAGTGGCAGTCAGGGCCTCGATTTCGGTGCAGACATGAGATGAAAGGCCCTGGGGCCACCGTCTCCTTCACGTGTCCACTGGGCCTCAGGAACGCGGCCCTCGCCCATCTTCTCTGCCTTCACCCTGCGGAGGCTGCGTCTCAGTGAAATCTCAACCTGCCAGCCGGAAGTGGAGCTGGGGACTCAGAAGATGAAAATCGCCTCTTCCTTGTGAGTCAAGCTGAACCTCGCCCTATGTAATGGTGGGGACCTCGCGTGCTCAGTGCATGGGGCAGGTTGAGTGCCGTCCCCAAAATGGGGAGAGCACAGAGCACAGGGATTGCCCAATACTCTAGTCAGGTGCGAGGCCAGACATGGGGAAGGTGCTTCTCATGATGGGCTCGTCCAAGAGACGACCCAGAGGAAGCTGTGGTTTGGGGACCAGCTGACCAAGCCAAGATAGCAAACTCAAGCCTGGAGTGGCTACACTCACCTGTCCCAGCACTCAGGAGGCTGAGGCAGGAAGATCACCACACAAGGTCAGTCTGCACTACATAGTGAGACCCCATCTTGAAAAACCAAAAACAGCAACAGCAAAAACCAAGTTCAACTGAAATCAGAGATCCAGTTGCTTCTCTGGAAAGCAACGAAGCAAATAAAAATGATCCAGGATAAAAGGATGTTATAGAATGAAAGGTATACACTTTATTTTCCCAATTAAATCCTGTAGAATATTTAGACTGGAACAGCAAGCTCATGGTGAATCATAGCATTTGCCCAGCCCAAACAGGTAGCAAGATCCGCTTTGTTCACACTTTTGCTGTGGTCCCTGCCAGCCTACTTGGGGACTGTTAGTTTCCAACCTTCTTCCAGAGCAGCTGGCAGTCTGTAATTTTAGGGTTTGCTTGTGACATCGTGGGTGCACTTTTAAGGAAAAAAATATATATATAAATATATATATACGCCTCTTCCATTTTTGGTTTTTTGTTTTAAATTAAATGTCTCTGGTAAAAAAAAAGTCTCTGTTAAATAAAGTCTTGCTTCAACTTGCTTTAAGAAAAAAAACAACTAAACTCTCTCTAATCAGATACTGAAAAGATTTATGGCCAGTACTTTCTACTAACAGCCTACTTATCAGAGAAAAAAATATGATTATAAATGTCTAGAAAATTAACCTTGCCTTACACCAGCAATCATTCTACTCCTCCAACTTTTTATTGTTGACCTTACAATTAAGCTTCATGAAAAACGAAATGTAAAAACTAACTGTAACTCTTTGAGATAAAACAGCATGACACCAGAAGTTGCTATAACAAGGCTACTAAAAAGTATTTTTATTAATTTCGAGTTTTAAAAGGTAGCTGTAAGATCTTCCCTGACAAGTGGTTTTTCTGTTTATATGCATTAAGTTACATTCTGTAATTTTGCTTGTAATTTCTAAACCATATTTCCATGTGCTCATATATTTTAGTGCTTTTTCAAACCAAAGATAAGTGAGTCAAAATATGAGAATCATCCATTTTGCTCAAAACATGGATGTAAAGATGTTTATCTTGGTCATAACAGCAGTGTAAAGAGAACGTGTACCACCTCTTGGGCAAGGAGGACACTTTATATTCATCTGGGGTTTTGAAATTTTGTGACTAAGAGTTCTGGAGATGAGACACACCTCTCCTAAAAGCCTCACAGTCATCTCTAAAGAGCACTTCAGTTCTACCGGAAACATTTTTTCTTCCAGATACGTTGCCACAGGAGGGGCTTTACTACAATAACCTGCTGTGTTTTACCCGCTTGCATCTCGTGTCTCCCCATGTCTCCGAATCGGGACTCTCCGTCCCCTTTGCATTGTTGCTCCAAAGGGAAATCTCATAAGGAGCAAGAGCTTGACAGTGAGTGTTTGCCTTTTACTTTCTTTCCACTATGGTCACATTGTGGCCTGGAGCTTGGGATAGCGAAAGGCATTTTAAGAAGCATATTGACAATTTTGCTTTCCTGGAGATGCCTGCTGCCAAACTTGAATTTTCAAAAGGATAAAATTTTAATCAGTAAGCATAAAGAGAGGAGGAAGAGAGAACATAAAAGATGATTTTTGGAAGCCTCAAGCTCATTATTTTTCATGTGGAGAACCTGCACAGCACAGCCCACACACTGGAAGGAATTTCCCTTTGCTAAAATGCAGTATTGGTGATCGCTGGGGAGGGTGACCCCAGAGGAGGGTGACCCCAGAGGAGGCACAGGTCGCAGCAGGGCAGCCAGGAGAGCAGGCCTCCTCACAACCACTGGCCAGAAAGGAGAACGGGCAGCTCGCGCCGGTCAGGTTTTCCTTAACTACGAGTGTTGAATGGTTCTTTCTCCACTAGGTCTCTAGTGAGCATTTTCCATGTAGAAGACACAGAACGCTGGAGGGAAAGGCACGGCTCCTGCCCTCCACAGACCCCACGGAGTGGCACAGGATGGGACGGAAAGGAGAGAACTCACAGACCATGCTGACGTCTGGCCAGAAAGCACCAAGCAGGACTGTGCTGTAAGTGAGCAGAAGACACAGGCAGACCGCAAGCCTGAAGATGTGAAAGGGGATGAGATGAGGGAGGTGGAGTGAGTGACACGTTCACGCACCGCCTGTTTGCACTGTGGGTGTCCAGGACGCAGACCAGAGGACAGGAGTGAGAGGGGTGCTGGTGGGGCCTCCCTAAAAGTCCTGAGAGGAAGTCTGGCCTGGGGCACAGAGGGTCCACACACCGCACGCAAAACACGGGACACGGTGAGAGAGAAAAGGGTTGGGACAAATAGGTGGTAGAGAGCAGATAGAAATGGTCAAGGGCCAAGAAAGACTTTGGAGAGAAAAGGAAGTTTCATGTGAGGGGCCAGAAAGTAGAGTCGTAAGGGGGTTTGGAGTGGCCAGCAATTACTGAGATGGAAAAAAAGCATTCATAACTCTGCCATAATTCAGTGCTAAGATCAGCAACAAAAATCACCAACTGGAGGCACACGTGAGTGTTGGGGATCAAACCCAGGATTCCAGTCTAGGCGAGCACCTGCCCCTGAGCCACATCTTCAGCCCCCCAAGCTGACTCTATTAAACGCGAGAATTGGTTTTCTATTTGTATCAGCGTACCATTAATATAATTTATTTGTCTCGGTAACTCAAGCACTAATTATTAAAACTGAGGATTATAGGTGGCAATAAGTTATAGCAATTTTTTAAAAACCAGATTAGGTTGGTGATTCTTGCCCAGGAGCAATTTAGCCAGCCATGTCTGGGCAGTGCCTGGGCCGGCTGTGGTTGTCACTGCGGGCTGCCAACTGACGTCTTGTGGGTAGAGACGAGGCCAATAGTGACGGCTTGCTCCGAGGAGGGCAGCCGGGGCAGCAGCCAGTCCGCAGCCACAGGGGAGGCTGGGAAATGGAACAGATGCAGGATGGCGGCCCAGCTCTGGCTCAGATGCTGGGGTTCACTTACACCTCGGACTGAGTTTGCTTGTGTCTGAAAACAAAGACCAGGGAGTGTGGTGGGCTGGAGGCAGGGGAGGCCATTAGAGGACCAGAGTTCTTCTCGTTTCTAAAACAACACTTCCTGTCCACCATTCATGCGTTATACTGCTAGGCTCTGTGTCTCCCTCTGCCCCCACGTCCTTCTTTCCCTGTGCTTACACACGGTGGAGACTTGGCAAGTAACCCCAGTGAATACAGACTCTAACAAGCGATTTATTTTTTGGGATAAGTATGAAATCACCCCGAGAATCCTAGTTAATTCAATCGTTGCCCTAACCTAGAATACCACTGAACCTTTATCTGCACCGTAGGAGATGCCCAGTCTTCCATAGATGGCATTGCCTGAGGACACTGGGTCTGTCTCATTCTGCCTTTTCTAAAGGTCCCGAGTCACCAGCAGCCCTGGGAGCCTCCCAGGTCTCCAGTGGCTCCTTCCCAAGGGCAGTGCAGCCCTACACCACCTGGATGGCTTGCACCCCGATACTCAGGAGATTTCAGACAGGAGCCCACGTTTTCATTTACAAGGTCTTGGAAAAGAACATGTGCTTGACATTTGCACATCTTAGCAGGAACTGAAAGATTAGTTTGCAAAAATGGAAGGAAAACATTCAAATTCAGCTTTTCCAACTTGATGCTGTGAGTATTGACTTTTTAAATAGAGGAAATAAGTGTATTTTCTCATTGCCAATAGGGACGGGCTGTCGATTTCAATTTGCTGCCTTAGCAAAGCTATATTCAATTTACAATTATTTTAAAAGATACAGTAAAGACAAAAGGTACCCTTCTCCTTAATGACTTTCCTTAATATATCTTTGGGAAATACAGAAAACGTGGCCCTAGCCAATTGACTTCAATGACTGTTTTATAATAAAAGTCGCATATACAAGAGCTGTGTTGATAAAAATTATAAAGGCGAGATAAAAAGTCAGCATTTGCCGGCCCCAGCTGAGCAAGGAGCCGCGCATTCGCTGTGCCCGGCTCGGCATGGAGGGTAAGAAACCTGTCGCTCCACACACCGCCCGGGCAGGGGCCTCCGGAGCTGCGCCTTTAAGCCTGTTATTTCCGCTCTGCTCCCCAACCCCGGCACCTGCAGGCTCCTCACGCATTCTTGAGGGCTGACCTCGAACTCCCAGTCCAGACTCCTTCCAGGTTCTGTCTGTGTCCAAGGTGGAGTGACTGCTCTTCCCTGGTGCGGTTTCTCAGGGAGTTAAGGAGGCGGCGCGGGCTGCACCTAACTCCCAGCAGGCGTGCGCGGTGGGCGCAGGGTGGGCGGTGGTGACTTCGAGCTGCCTTCCCGTCCCGGGCTGCGGTTCAGCGCTGGGCCCGGGAGCAGGCTGCGGTGACCGCGAAGGAGAAGGCTGGAGTTTAGATTAAAATCTCCCACACGTGACTGCAGAACTCAAGATAAAACGTCCTCGCAGGGCTGGGGATTTAGCTCAGTGATTAGAGTGCTTGCCTTGCAAGCACAAGGCCCTGAGTTCGATCCCTGGCACCACAAAAAAAAAAACAAAAACAAAATAAAACGTCCTCGCCGATCCGGGAAAAGCTCAGCATTAGAAAGGACAATTGAGCTCAAAAACTGGTATTACTCAGGAAAATGTTCTCTACTTTGGAGACTTTTGCCCCTTTTACTTAGTGTTCGGGAAGCCAAAAGCGCTAATAAACCCAGGTGAGAACACAGCCTGCCAGTCCTTGCCACGGGCGCTTAGGATCAGTTTCCCGATTTGTCAAACAAGATGTCGCTATCGAACATGTATAAAACGCAGAAGCAATCAAAAGACTGTGCGAGTGTGGGGCAGTTTAAATCTGCATGCCGGGAGGAGAAAGTGGAGCTTTTTCCTTATCATAAATACGTATAAATGCCACAAAAGGTAATCGATTTCTCTGCCTTTTGAAGGACAGGGCTTGGGGAAAGCATTTCTCGGTGACTTTTGTTCGGTTGGGGAAAGGGCACCTTCAGAAGCAGCAAGTAAGGTAAGCCGGGATGTGGTGTTGAAGGCCTGTGCTCCAGCACTGCAGGGGAGGGGGCTGAGGCAGGAGGGTCGCTGTGAGTTCGAGGTCAGCCTGGGCTGCCTAGTGAGTTCAAGGCCAGCCTACAGGCACGACCCTGTCTCAAAAAAACAAAATCAAAAGAAGCGGCAGGTGACCTTGCTGTCTGCCCTGCTTGGGGACGAAGGACCCGCGCCTCTGGGTAGGAGGAAGGCGCAGATCGCTGGGCAGCAGGACCTGCTTTCCTGGCGGTAGAGAAACATCCGAACAGACTGGGAAAACAGAAACTGGCCCAGCTCATTTGGGAACGGCTGGGCGACTGATGAAATCCGCGAGGTGTAATTAACGCAATAAAGGAGCTCAGCACTTTCCTGACAACAAAAACACGGCGCAGGCCCCGGCTGGGCGGCGACCGGGTTATGCCCGGGCCGCGGTGCCCTGCCCGGAGTCCTCGCGGGTGCCGGCCGGGCGGTGCCGGCGGGGAGGGCGCAGCGGGCCCCCGGAGACCGCGTCTCTCGTCACTCCTTTCACAGCCGCCTCAGAGCAAAACACGCTTTCTGGAGAAACTTCCGCAGGCCCTTCCCGCCTCAGCCTCGCCGGGACCCTGATCGCCAGGCTCCCCGCAGATCCCGGGCTGCTGACTCGGCGCCCCGTCGCCCCTGCAGGGAGCCCGGTTCGCGGCAGCTCGGGGGAGTCGCCCGGGAGCTGCGATTCCCTCGTTAAAACAGCGCCGCGGAGACACCGGCGAGCAGCCCGGCTCCTCCCGGGACACCGACTTCTTCTAACCCGCGCGGCACGTGAGCGTGCCCCCAGCCCGCGAGCCGCGAGCGCCCCGCTAGCAGATCCCGGACCAAGTCCCCGGGGCCGGGCGCGTGGAGGGGACAGCCGGGACCCCGCTTCTTTACAGAGGTCCCCCGCTCCGCCCTGCCGAGAAGCAGCCAAGCCCCAGCCCCCGCCCGGGTCCGGGGACTCCCACGTCCGGCAAACATTCAAAGGGCCAAGGAAGTTTTCAAGTTTTATTGCGCCCCACAGGCAGCTGCGTTTGTGCAACACAACGCAAACACCAATATTAGTGCGGCCCGGGAAGGCGTTGGCACCCTCACGCGCCTCGCAGCCCGCCCCCTCCCCAGCCTGCCCGCGGGAAAGACACTCAGAGCGGTCTCTGGCCCGCACGCGCTGACCCTGGACAGCTCCGTGCACGTCCTGGGACACGGCCCAGGACAGTGCTGTCTCCTGTCCGGCGGAGGGGACGGCGAGGCTTACCCAGGCAGAGCAGCAGCGCTCGGGCCGGGCCCGCGGGACGCTTCTCCATCCTGCTTGCTGGGGCGGGCGGCAAGGCGCAGGAGCTCCGGCTGCGCACTGCGCAAGGCTGGCCGCCCAGGGAGAGGCGCGGAGCTGCGGCAGAGAGCCTGGGGCCACGCGTTCTCTGGGCGCCTCTGATACCGGGCCTGCCGGGCGAGTGAGCCCCACCGCCCCGCGCCGCGACCTTTATAAGTCTGGGGAGGGGCCTGAGATGGGTGCGAAGTGCCCGGAGTTTCGTAACCCCAGCCCCCGGAGGAGTGGCGGCCGGGGACTATCCGGATGTCCTCCTCCCTGTCCAGGCACCTGAGAGCAGCGGCTGAGGAATGCGAACATGTCCTCCTGGCTCACGGCTCCTCCCCAAACTTTTCCACCCCGACCTTGGCCTCACCAGGCGGAGGTGGGCGGGGGACGGAAGGGCTGGCAGCCTCCGGGGTCACCCGTGACAACAGGCGTTACTGCTTGGGTCTCCCCCTGGCTTGGAGAGCTGGGGCTCCGCGTGTCTGCGTCGGCCCCACTCACGGTCCATCAGCTGCTGGTTCTGAGTTCTGCCCTGCGCACCCCGCCCACCCTGCAGAGCGCTGGCCTCTGCCAGGCGCCCCAACGGGCATCCAGCGCCCCTCGCCCTCCATTCCCTGGCTATTTCCCTTCCCTGTCCTGTGGGAGCTATTCTGCCTGGTCAAGTTTCCAGGGTCTCCCCAGGGCTGTGTTTCCTCAGATCCACGCAGATCGCCACCATTCTGCTGCCCTACAGCACGCATGGCCCAGCGCTGCATAGATGCATAGGAGTCCAGGCCTGGGCCCGCATCTGGGAACCAACTGTGCCCTGTAGCTCATCTCTCCCTGTGAGCCGGCCCTGCCACGATGTGCTCCTGTGTGCCTAAGTACTTTCTGTTGTCTTCCCGCGGAGGGCCCGAGGGTCCCCAGCCCATCTGCAGTGCGCAGACCAATTGGGTGGAGAGTAGAAGCCGATGGATGTTCATTTTTACCTGTGTATTTCTAATTGTCCTTAGAAGTTACAATTATTGTCATTACTTGGCTTTTCTCTCCTTACCCCAAAGTTCCTTAACATCCAGAATTTGTGTTAGAAAATGAATAGTCATCTCTTTCTGTGGCTAAGCTTTGCACTGTGCGGGACCCTCGGTGAGGTCCCTGGTCTCTCTGATCCACTCCTGTGTGACACTCCCAGGCCCACGAGGCGAGGGTCACACGCACACGTTGCTCCAGACAGTGGTGTCAGTGGGAGGCCAACACTCAGGAGTGAAAGGAGACAGGCAGTGGGGTCGAGGTGGGTTGGGGTCCCCAGTGCGGCCTGGCCTTGCTTACTTCTGTCCTGTGTAAGAGATGGAGCAGAGAAAGCTGGTGCTGGGGAAGTCACAGGCTCAGGGAGCTTTGGGAAGCATCACAAGTTTGGAAAATTAGAGACAGGAAGGGAAGTGCTGGGGTCAAAATGGCTTTTGTCCTACAAATTGGATCTGGGAGGGCAACAGTTCAATTGCCTGAGGAAAGAAAGCAGAATTTGAAAGAATGTGGTCAACCAACTAGAACGGGTTCCTTAGGCTGCCCGTGACCCTCTGTGCCATGGAAGGAGTGACAGGAAGAGGCACCGTCAAACCCAGGAGAGGACGGGGTGGGGTCACACTCACAGCAGCTGGCAGCCATAGCTCGGTGGCTATGTGTGGCGCGGGCGTGCGGGGAGCAGTTCTGTGCTCGGGGTGACCGGGCAAGCATGAGACACCATCATAGTGAAAAAAATCCCTGTGCGCCTCTCCAAATTTTCCACAGCGCTGTGATCTTCAAAGGGCCGATTTTCCACAGAGTGAAGAAACCTCGCCTTTACGGGCTCTGTGTTTACTCAATTTTCAAGCCATTGCTTTCCAAGAGTGACTGCGCCATGACACATCAGGGAAGCTTTGTCCTGCCTCCGCAAAATAATGCTGTACCCATTTTTTAAAAATAATTGACAACAATTTTCATTAATTGTTCATTTAAATATATACATGTATATATATATATACACACACACATAGCATGAAGAACAGTCATATTCCCCTCAAAAACACAAAACATATTTGAAGAGAGAACAGCTTGGGAGGAAAATAATCAAGTCATATGGAATTTTCCAACTGAGAAGCAACTGTAAAATAGCCAAATCAGGGATTTTTTTTCTTTCTAAGGGATTAGTAAATCTAAACATCATCTACAGATGAAATATACATACATAATGCCACTTTTACAATATATTGGTCCCTCCCATGATTAGTAAAATGGACTCACTTTAAATTGATAGCGGGTTGACGGGGCCTCCATGGTGAGGCTCTTGATACACAAGGATACAGTAGGACTGCTGGAGGCTGCATACATCACCTTTGACATGGAACGAGGCTTCTCTCAGAAGACAGGCCGGGAAAGCCCGGGCAGGGCAGACCGTGCAGCCCGCACCTGCCTGGGACCAGCACTTGGCAGGCACCAGACATGTTCTCGAGAAATCTGGCATCTGTTAGAAGATTCCTGCTTTGCAAACGGAAAAGCTAAGCATTAACAGCACAGTGAGTAACACAATTTCTACTTTAGTGAGCTTTTATGGAACACAAAATATTTTAAGTCATTTATTCTTTAGTCCTTGCTAGGACCACAGAGATAAAATGGGATTGGACTGCTTTTCCCCAGTGAAGGCACAATGGGTAGGAGGGTGTTCAGCATGCCGGAGTACACACACACACACACACACACACACACACACACACACAGAAAAGAGAAAATAGTTAAAGCCCTGAGAAACAGGAAGTGTGAAGTGTTCAACACATGTTGTTAAATTTAATATTCAAGACACAAGTCCTTGAGCATGAATTCTTTTCTGTTGGATGCTACTTTTTGAAAAAATTGAATGTATTGTCAATTTAGTCATGTGTTCACCAGATGAGGCCCTCTTAGCAAGTTCCATTTGAAGGAGGAATTGATGCCTTTTTAATGATATGGTAATTTTTAATGATATGGTAAATTAAATCAAGTCTTATAAAATAAAGACAACATACAAACTTCTGAGCAAATGTCCACATACTATATTTCTCCATAATCTTTTTGGGACAATGACTTTCATAGTTCTAACCAAAAGCAATAGACTTCTGTGCTATTTAGACAAATCTCTTATGATTTATTAATTCAGCAACTGTTTATTGAATGTCTATTAATAGCATCGTTATATAGATATATGAGTACAACCCTGAACCTAAAGAATTTATTTTCCTGTTTTTCCCTTCCTTTTTTTTTTTTTTTTCTTGGTTGTTGTTTTTGGTTTTGTGTCTGTGTGTGTGCTTCTGGAGATTAAATTCAGGGTCTCGAGCATGCCTGCCAAGTGCTCTACCACTGAGATACATCCCCTCCTCCTTTTAATCTCTACTTTGAGACAGAATCTTGCTGTTATGGTTTGTGTCTAGATGTCCCCCCACAGCCTCACATGGTAAGAGGTAGCTGGATCTAGAGTGTGTGATTACTAAATTAATCCACTGATTGGTTCAGCGTGGTTCTGCTGGGAGCAAGGGTGTGACACTGAGATTAAGGGTATGAGGATTAAGGGTGGGAGTACTGCCCGCCCTGAAGACAGGTAGCCTGGATAAGATAAAAGATACAGGAAGAAGCTGGTTAGCTGCATGCTTACATCCCTTGCTTACCTGGCTGCCTTCTTCCTGTGTGCCATGCCGCCCTGCCTGGGACCCAGCTGACTGTGGACTGAAACCTCTACAAACTGTGAGCCAAATAAACCTTTCTTCCCCTAACTTTGGGTATCGGATATTTTGTCCCAGCAACGAGAGAAAAGTAACTAAGACACTTGCTAATTGCCTAGGTTGGTCTCAAACTTGTCATCCTCCTGTCCCAGTCTCCCAAGGAGCGGAGATTACAGACATGTGCCACCTTGCCCACATCCCAAAGAACTTGTGCCCAGTGCCCAAAGAACTTTAATCCAGTTAGAGACAAAATAAGGAAAAAGAATGAACACATATCGAATGTAATGACTCACTTCATTAGTTAAATAGTCTCTATTACTAGTTTAGGAAAAAAATAAGTCTTTTTTCTGGGGACTAATTCATTCTTCCACTGGTTTAAAAACTCAAAAAGAAAAGTTCTTTTATTTTTCTTTCAATATATAATTAAAGAGGTGGATGGGCTGGGGATTTAGCTCAGTGATTAGAGTGCTTGCCTTGCAAGCACAAGGGCCTGAGTTCGATCCCTGGCACCACCAAAAAAAAAAAAAAAAAAAAAAAAAAAAAAAAAAAAAAAAAAAAAAAAAAAAAAGAGGTGGAAAAAAAGAACTGAGAAAGTTCAAAAGGTTCTGACTAGTAAGTTATATTTCCTCATTGATTAAAATGATAATTTGAGGGATTTTTCTTAAATTAAAAAAAATTCCAGCACATTTAAACATCTGCATCCACTTGAATACTGAGGGAAGGCCGCAATGGCTGACTCACTCATGAAATGAGTGGATTTATTACAAACAATGTGCTCTGGTTGCAATCTCCTCCAGCTCCAGAGTTGCGGGTGGAAAGAAACTCGGAGCAGCTGGGCTGGGGCTTCAGTCTGCGCTTCCCGTGAGCCGTGCCCTAGTAGGAGCAGAAAGAAGGACCTCCCTCTGCACAAAGCCACACAGCCCACAGCCACAATTACACATGCAGAGACGATGCATCAGGAATGTGGCTTTGCCTATTTAAAGAGCTGCTGGTTCATGCGGAGCTGACGTCTACACTGGAGCTGCTGTTCCTGAAGCGGTTCGTCAGTTAACATATTCACTTCCTTTTTTTGGGCCTGTCAATTTTTAAAAAATTTTCTATGAGTCCATGTTTGCGGTACATAACAGTAGCATGCTTTGCGTGGAGTTGCTACATGCACATAACGCACCTCAGTCCCTTTCTTGGTCCCCTTCCCCTCCTCGACCTACCTCCCTCCATCTCATCTCCTTCCCCTTCGAGAAAGATCTATCTCCCTACTTTCTACTGCCTTTTATTTTGCACTTTATTTGTAATTTGGGCTTCTCATACAAGAGAAACCGTGTGATGTTAACTTTCATCAAGCCATTCACTATACATTTTATGCTGTTCTTTCAACAAACACGTTATGTCTCATGCAACTACACAGAAGCCATCCAAATGAATGTATTGAATTTTAAGACCTTTACATATGAGTGATAAATCACTGCATGGGTATTTATGTACTTTTACAGGTATTTAACATTAATGTTCTCCCAGGTGGAGAAAAAAAACAAAGCCTACGTGATAGGTACTGAAGCACGGAACTTTCTTGCCCTCCTATAGCCTCAGTGATATCAGAATTATTTTCCGTATCTAAGTATCAATAAACAGTACCTAGGGCTACCTAATTTATACATACCCTGGAGGTAGACCATCTAGAAAACAAGCGGAATATCACAAACATTTCAGGATTTTCTTAATGATTGATTTTTCTCACTGTTTAGCCCTAGCACTAAGAGATGGGTAAGGCATTGGTAGTGAAGGTAGTAAAACAGCTATTAAAGCCTTTATTGCTGGCATACTGTATTTGCCTTAGAAAATAGCTCCTAAGAAAAGTCCACATCAGTAAGAGCATGTTCTCTTGTACAGTGCCTCGTGCTCTGGAAGCAAGTCTTTGAGCACATAGTTAACATTTTATTGCATGACCAAAGGCACCCTCGTCCTCACCAATCCTGCATTCAAAATCACTTGATCAGCTCCAGAAAAAACCCGAGGCCTGGGCCTTGCCGTCTAGAGATTTGGACTCATTTCCTCTGAGAAGGGCCTCAAATACTGTACTGTAAATGTATTTTTGCAAATAGAGAATTTAACATTTGAACGAAAACATAAGATCAGAGAAAGTATGTTAAATGACACATTTTAGATCCAAGTTCTAGTCCTGACTCTGGAGAGATGGTCGCACGGCCTTGTGTGGGTCACTTAAATTCTATGGACCACATTCTCACCCTCTCAGTGCACTCTGAGTGAGCCACGTGGTCTCTGACCCTGCGGCCAGCCCAGGACCCAGGGAGAAGGTGGACCTGCCCAGAGTCTCTAAGCACTGAGCAAGACGAGGCAGGTGTGCAAAGGCAGATAGCACGGAGGCTGTCCTCGGGACACCCAAAAGTAGCCGCTTTTATAAACAGGCTTTGCCAGTTTTCAAAATCTCCACTTCATCTCTCTTAGGCTTTTTGTTTAGGCATTCCCATTCCTTTTTTTCTTTTCTTTTCTTTTCTTTTCTTTTCTTTTCTTTTCTTTTTCTTTCTCTTTCCTTTGCTTACACCCTTTGAGTTATGAACTTCACAAAAAAACACAAATTGCCAGGATGACATAAAACCCATATAATACAGATGGAACATTTTTCCATGAAGCTTTTGAATGACTCATATTCAAATAAATGAGACAGAAAAGCTGCTTAGGGTGGCTTTTACTGTAACATGCACATCTTATACGCACATCTATTTATTATTTAATTGTGAGGAATGTATAGCTCTTATAAACATTATTTCTACTCTCTTAAGGCATCCTTACACTTTTTTTTTTTTTTTTTTTTTGGTGCTGGGGATCGAACTCAGGGCCTTGTGCTTGCAAGGCAAGCACTCTAACCGCTGAGCTAAATCCCCAGCCCCCTTACACTTTTCAATAGATTAGGAATAGAGTGATTCTCTAAAATTCTGTACGTACCATCTTATTTAAACTTATTGGTCTGTCCTCTTGTTCTTTTGCTTCTACCCCTATTTCACTCTTAGGGCTGGGGTGGAGATACAGATATATCTGTATCTTCCATGAGCTCCAATAGTAGACTTAGAGAAATAGGCACTTGGCTCAATGTGCTCAGTCTTCACGTTGTGCTATGGAATTCAAACTAATTTGTCATAAGATCAGAAAAATGGAGATGTGAAGAAAATACCATTCTCATGACTTTTGACTCTACTTGGCAGCTTCTGTGTCTCTCACCAATCTACTTCACAAACTCCCTGGAATATCATTAATTTTCCTTCCTTGAAAGACAACCCCCAAGACTACCCACAGGAGAAACCCAATTATTATTTTACATCTACCAGAGAATATAACATTTCAGGCCCGTCTGCCCTGGTTCAGTACATCAGTGTGCCTAAGAGTAAATAAAAAAAAAAAATGAAACTCAAATCTCACCAAAAGAAAACCTAAACTTTATGTGAAGCTGGACTTGTTGCCAATTAGTTGAGAGGTCTTTTGCTCTATTCAGATAGAAATCATGAATCGGCAAAGTGCAGCTCTGCCAGCAGTCCTGATGCCACAGGACAACTCCCGTTAATTCTGGACACCATCAGCCGGCACAGTTGGGTGCCGGCATCTCTACTGATGGCTGCCGCTGTTCAGTGCTGCCTCATGCCTGATATTGTCAGGAAACTCTTCCAGGTGCTGGTCCCTGGAGCTCTTCAGGGTTAACAGTCCCTAGTGTTTACTGCTTTCTTTTAAAGCAATCTCTCTGTCCACATAAGAATCCTGATTAGATTTGTGAGACCTCCTGAGCCCTGAGAATTCTGACCTACCTGAGAATAAATTGCTAGTAGATTACAGGACCAGCAGAACAAGTCTTTGACAGGATCTGTGTTGCATCTCATCAGTACACCAGAGGGAACCCTTGGAGACTAACTCTGAAGTGTGAGGGGGAAGCTGCTTATACACCAGCTGCAGTCCTATGACTGGCTCAAGTGCAGGCCTGTGATGGTTCAAATTCATGCCTGTGATTGCTCCAAGTGGTTGCCAGCATCCAGGCCAGCCCAGCTGTCATGGCAGCAAGTGAGCTGTTTGATTTATAGCTGTCATGTCTCTGTGAAAAAATGGCAAGGCTGATACCAGGGGATCTTGAGAGAGGCTAACTGTGTTCATCATAGCTTATTGGAGTTTTGGGAGATTGGGGATGTTAACAAGAGCTGCAGATACCTCCTGTGGTGGACTTATTATTGTGGTCAACTTGAGCAGGAACACCTAGCTGAACTGAGCTGGTGCGGCTCTGGGCATAGAGGATCCACCTAAAGATTACTGCCAGCGCAACATAAAGGAGAACGGGATCAGAAGATAGCGGCCAGCTGTTTCCCGGGAAAAGCTCTGGTGCAGCTGGTTCTCCCAAAGGGAACTGGGTTGTTCTTATCACAGAAGGAGCTCAGGGTCTTGCTGTCATCAAGGATGGCTGCTGTTCACTTCAGGGGAGCTCTGGTCTTCATCTCTGCTGCGAGTGTCACATCCTGGTTCCAGCATAGATTTCTTCAGCTTCTTCGGGCATACAGGGATGTACAAGGGGCAGTGTCATGGCTCCCAGCCCTTGATCGGATCTTTCGGGTCTCCTGTGCATAGACAGACAGTCTGCACTCCTCCTGCATTTGGCTGGTGTGTGAGAATGTTGTAACTCGGACTTTTCCTCTATTGAATCTGCTCTCTTGCAAACCATTGACTCCACAGAGTAACTAATACACCTCCCTCCCTGATCCTAGCCCATTAGGGAGGTTTTCCCACAGCTTCCTCAGGGTCTGGAGCTGTGGGCACATGGCAGGGGCACCATGATTGGTGGCTGAGCTGCACCTCCTGTTGGAGTGATCCAAAGAGCAACTTGAAGCAACCTTGAGGCTGATGGGAGGACACTGAGAAGAGGTAAGTTGTCCCTGTCTATTCTGGGAGGGGGAGAGTGAAGGGAACTGGCGGGGGTGGGGGGACAGCGCATGACAGCCGTGGCCACATTGTGTCCCCTCTTGCCTGCAGGGAAAACAGGACGAGTCAGGCCCTTCTTGTCTGTCTCAGACCCAATACATAGTCTGGATAACTGACTGTGTCTTTGGACCTGAGAGACTTACATTGCTCATACAACTGTGGGATTCCAAAAGAAATGATTGTAAATTATCCTTCTCTTTAAAGCTACTCCTTCTGCTCAGCTCCTTGTGGACCTGAGGTATCCAACAATGAAACCTTCTGCTCTTTAAGGTATCCGCTGTGCCAGAGTCTCTGGAAGCTCCGAAAAATGTTTGGCCCTCTTAAATCCCAGGTCAATGACAAATATTAAATAGGATCCCTGAATCGGGCTCCCTGAAGGCACAACAGAGTAGAGATGGCTTTGGATGTCAGAGGGTAAAGTTCAGGGTTGAAGCAGTTGAAGCAGAGGTGTTTTGTAACATTTCTACTGTGTGATTTTTAAGTTAAAAATATATTGTTGACACTTTATTTCCAGTTGATTGGTACTTTTGCTTATTTGCTGTACTGGCCAACTCTCAAAATAATTTCAACTGAAATATTATTTCCTCTGGAAGCTTTTGTTGATCTTCCCAGACCCTGAATAATATCCTTTATTATATCCCTAACTATTTCTGTCATAAAACTTAGCATTTCTTCATGCATGTTGCTCTTTACTTCTGCTACTGAAAAGTAAGCTTTCAGAGGAAAGAATCACATTTATGTGGCCTATACTCATGGTACTGTAGGGCAAGGCAGTTTCTAGGCAGGGAAAAGATAGGCTTTATTGAAAATTAATAGGGACTCTTACAAAAAGCAGCTTCTGCCTCTACAGGTAGATTCTACATTTACAGCAATTAAAAAGACAGAGGAGAGAGAAACTACACTCAGAGAGGTGCCAGGTAGCGCAATTCCCATAACAATTTATCAGAGAGTTAACAAAGCAAGGAAGAAGCCAGAAACATAAAAGACCAGGGATACCAGCCCCCTCATTCACCTCTGAGAAAGTACAAAGGAGATAAGGCACAGCCATCTAAGGACTCTTATTTAATGTGTAAAACACACACACACACACACACACACACACACACACACACACACACTTATCCATCACAGGAAGAAATCAAATGGCCAGAAAAGAATGTGGACAGAGGTGCCGAAGATTAGGATCAAAGACAGCCAGAGAGCCCATCAAATGGGAACAACTTCCAGGTGCCCACATGGTGGGTGGGAAAATTCACTAGTCCTGAAAAAAGGGGGTGGGGCAATAGTCCAGGGGAATTCCTTTCTGATGACCTCTCCTCTTCCAGAGTAGCTATCTATCTTCTCTTTCTACTTCCTTTACCAAATACACCATCTTCCTTTACTTTAAACTCTGCCTCTTTTTAATTCATTACTGTTGCCAAGTTTACAATCCTGGTAGCACCCCTCTTATCAGAATCTCCTGGCTTTTGAGTCTCCTGAATGGCTATGCCAAAATGTCATCAGGTAGCTTCTTCTAAAAGTGGCTTGCCAATTAAGTGTAGCAGGGTTCTTGGTTGCTAGCGTCTCCTTCTGGAGATAGATTCCAGGTGCTTCTCATCTCTAACAAAGAATTGAACAAGATGAGCAAGAAGAAGTAGCAAAGTTTATTTGAAAAAGTAAAAGTGAAGAGTGAGGAAGAAATTGGCTCTGCAGAATGAACTTGGGTCAAGTAAAAGAGGAAAATCAAGATAAAAGGACACCCTGCAGAGAGCAGAGTGGAATATCATGAGGAAAGCCACAATAGCAAACTTTTCTTGGTGTTTGTATCCTTTTATACTGTCCA
Organism: Hystrix cristata; assembly: GCA_004026905.1. NCBI lineage: Eukaryota > Metazoa > Chordata > Mammalia > Rodentia > Hystricidae > Hystrix > Hystrix cristata. The sequence goes on from PVJO010004634.1 coordinate 83,314, forward strand.
GATCATGAGGAAACCCACAAGCACTTATACTGAAAGACGGTGCCAGGAACCCACACCTCAGGCTGATGTCAGGTCTAGGCATCCTATTGAAAACTTTCTTGAGTCTTGAGATAAGTCCATGTGCAGGGCTTTGGGAACTGTTCTGTGCATATGTTCCAGGATCTTATAATAATTAACAGGCCATGCCTTCTTCTCCAGCCAGCCTTGCTGTGCCCTAATCTCCTATCTCATCTGAGTAGCTGTGTGTTTCAGCAGAGCAGTGGCGTGACGTGTCATGGTGTACACCCCCCCTCCAAACATAACAGTACATACCATGGTACTTAGCAGGTAACAAATGCTCCATAACTATTCAGTGCATGAATTCATTGATGAGTGTCCCTTGGCCTGGAAGGCTCTAAATTTTATAATTAACTCTGTGGTGTATAATAAAAACATAAATTAAAAACCCCAATAATTTTGGAAGCACCATTAAAGTGCCATGTAAAGAGAGTAATTGATAAACATCTTTCACGAATGCCTTTTGTTCTAAAATCAGAACATATTAAGAGGGCTTAAATCATAGCGCTTTCTTCTATACTCCTTAATTTTTATGTATTAGCCACCTATCCCATTGTTCTTCATCTCGATTTCTTAGATAGATGTCTCCCTCCTCCTTACCACTTTTTTTCTTTATTGAATTGCTTCTTACTCTTCCTGAGTCTTGCCCAATCATGTACAGTGTTATTCTCCTTTGAGTCTCCTCTGAGCAGCTTATTCCACCACTTTCCTCTCTTCTCTCTCCTCATACCTTTACGCTATACTGCCAAAGTCCTCCACTTTACAACCACCTCAACCCCCAGCCTCATCACTCCTTTGGGGCCCCACATCGTGAAGCATTCTCTGAACTCCCCATTTCTATCCTGAATCTCATCCAGCATGATCGCTATTTGGACAGTGTCTGCAGAGCTTTGCTTCTGTGCTTAGCATCGTTTCCCAAACCATCCAATTTAAGTTTTGGGACTGGGTATATTTTTCCCTCCATCTTTAAAATCCTCATAAGCCTTCACCTATTTCATGGGTTTTGTGTTGGAAAGAATGTATGCTACACTGGCAGGAAATAAAGTTTCTCGGCTGCCTGCACTTGAATCCTTCTACATTAGGTATGTGACCTTGGGGAAGCCTTCTGATATAAAAAGTGAGATGATAAGCCAGTTGTAATAAAGTAATTAAACAAAGTAATTATTAAATAAAGTAATAAAGTTAAAAAGCTTAGAACACTGCTTGGGGCATATAATTGTTCGATAAGTTTTAGCTTCATGGTGATCTAAGATTTGTTTCTAGGGCTGGGTGTATAGCCCAGTGGTAGCAGGCTCACTCAGTAGGCCCTAGGCCAGAGGTTTGTGACCCAGTATCCTAAAAAAACCAAAACCAAAAACAAAAAACAAACAAACAAACAAACAAAAAAACAAGCTGTTTTCTTCTCAGTACCTGTCTTAGTACTTTTCTTGTTGCTGCAACAAAATACATGACAACCAAAGTTAAAGGAGGAAAGCTTTATTTAGCTCATAGTTTGTAGAGGTTTCAGTCTGTAATCAGCTGGCTCCAAGGCAGAGCGGCTTTGCAGAGGGACATAACAGAGGAGGTACAGCCCCTGGCAAAGTAGGGCAGGCCGAAGGCAGTGAGCAGGTGATGACGGCGACCCTCTTTCTACCCCTCATATTTTATCCAGCCTACCCACTCTTCGGGCAGGCAGCACTCACACCCAAGGTGGGGCACCCTTAATCCTACCCAGAACTATGCCAAACCAATCAGTGGACTAGTTTAGTAACCACACACCCTTGATCCCAGCATTACACACTCCAAATCCGGCCACCTCTGAAAAGCTCCACCTAAAACCACATGAGGCTTTGGGGGGACATCTAGACACAAACCACAGCAGTGTTAGATTCTGATATTCTTGAAGCCAAAAATGACTCCTTACTTGTCTTTGAATACCCTGTTGTCCCTTCTAAGTACATAGTTGTTGAAGGGCTTTATTGGTTACCAAAGCTGAATTCCTAATTTAAATTATGAGAAGAAATTACACGAGGGCCAGTTTAACCTGTATCTAGTGGCGATCGGACATGACAATGCGAGTAATTAGTACAACTATGATTCCTGTTATAGGAATGCTGTACCTTTACGTCACCCAACTGCTGGACCACCTTTGTTAGACTTCTGTGATGCAAATTTGGGTCGATGGTAGGGAAGAGGGGCCCACTGACCAGCCCACTTCACCTTCCTGCCCGGCACTGATCAGCACTGCTCACAAATACACAGTAACATGACGGGTTTGGCAAAGACATTAAAAAGTGTATTGAGCAGAAGAAACACGTTGAACGATCTTCAGACTGTGCTGCCTGTTGAGGACCCTGTAACACCCTGAATCGGGTTTGGCAAACTGGTCTGAGACGACTTGAATCATTTGAAGAACACTGTGCTGCTCAAGGGGCCGGAGGGCTCCTCCAGTCGGCATCAAGCCTGAGGAGCCAAGCAGCACTGCCCTGTGCTCCTCATGAAGAGCGTCTGATCACATCTGCATGTTTATCGCTGTGGAAACTGATCCAGGTGTGATGCTGAAACCTGAAAGGTAAACATCTGCGATGCTATTAAGAAAACAGACATCATCCGGCTCAAGGGAGTAACTGTTATTGCCTGTTTCCCCACTTTGTGCAAGTGAAGCTTTTTTGAAGGGTCAGGGGAAGTACTGGGGGTCAACCCAGGGCCTTTGCACTGAGCTATATTCCCAGCCTTTGTTTTTATTCTGAGGCGGGGTCTCATTAAGTTGCTCAAACTGGGCTGAAACTCGTGACCCTTCTGCCTCAGCCTCCTACGGTGCATTTGAAGCATTTGAAATACTTCTACGCTTGCATCTTTGATTTATGAAGGATTTAGTAACAATATTAGAGGGCATGAGACTGGAAATTTATTCAACAGTCTTCATGTGAAGGACAAGACATACCTGAGACCTACCAAAACTGCTTTAATGGCACACTAATGGGTTACAACATGCGGTGTGGAAAACAGGGAAGGAGCAGTGGGACTTTAGAGCAGCGGTTTCTGTGGATGCGTGAATGCGGGGGTCCCAGGAGCCACTGGGGAGCACACAGTCTGCAGGTGCAGAGGCGGGCGGAGAATGCGCTCCCCAGAGGCAGATGGGCTCCAGCCTCTCAATCTCCTTTGTGTTTTTGTTTTCGTTTTTTAACATATATAGATCTACCCATAAATCATCACTTAAAGAATCATATCACCAGTTTAATAGTTTGATATATACCTCTATACATTATCATTTCCTTATCTTATATGTCAAATCTTGCTACAATTAAAACCACTACATCTGAAATCATCTTTCATATGAATTATTTTATTTCGAGCGATACCCTAGGCACGAAGTTGCAGTAAAATTAAAGTATTTGTCTGGTCCCTTTGGATTTCTTATCATCTTACATCTTTTCAAAGCAGCATTGTAATTTTTTAATTAATAACATGGGCTTAGGTGAATTTGGTTAGATAATTTGCATGGATTTCAACCATGAATGCAATGCTAAGTTTTGCTCAAAATTTTCTCAGCATTCAATGCTACATTTTGAGTGATCACTTCTTTTGCTTCTGATAAATGAACAAAGTTTACTACCTAGAGGTCAGGATAGTTATTGCTTTATACTCTTTGTGCCTTTTCTGATAAAGCACATTTCATCTTAATCTATGGAAAATTGGGTGTTTTTTGGACATTCCCCGTGTTGTAGGACTAAGAACAGATTGTTTTCAGAGAGATGTGCAGTATTCCAGGCAACAAGTAGGTAGCATTCTACCTTTGAACTAAGTGGGAAGAAAGTTTTAAAAATGATAATTAGACCTTCCTAAAGTCATATTATCTTAGAAAACAGGGAGGAAAAAAAACAGTTTGCAAAGAGGAAGCAAGATTGGGGCAAGACTGAGGAAGAGGGAGAAGAGAGCAGTGACGGGCAGGAGAGAGCTTGCACTTACTGCATGTTCACTGCATGTGAGACAGGAAGCTGCACACCTCCACTTGTCTCATCTTCTGTCCCTCACAGCATCCCATCAAGGAGGTGTGAAAGTCCCCAGTCTACTGACGAGGATCTGCTGGTTACATAATGCATCCAAAGTCAGGCAGGAACGGGATCTGAAAGCAGGTTTTTAGATTTCAGCCCCCTAGTCTATCTGGTGCTGCCAGCAGGGCCAGATACATGCCCCTGTTGAAGAGGAGGTGCAGATTCTCAGGCCGTGACCCTTGACCAGTTACCCACGATAGATGGAGGCATTGCTTTTCCTCTGTCCTCCCTCACTCACGATGTATACAATGTGGCCTCCTCTTACTGCAAGGACCTATCACCTAGTACAGCAGCAGGGGCACCAGGATGTCTCCAAAGGTAAGAATGGCCTTCATCCATTCCTACAGGGAGAAAGTCCTCTAAAACCCAAGGCCATAATCTGACCCAATACAAAAGTACCGGTCCCCAGCCGGCCTCAGCACAGCCGTGAACGCCACTCTCCAGCTTTTGTCAGCAGGCTAGTCTGGTCATCAAACCAGCATCTGCTTTAGCTCCTCAATCTAAAGCAGCAGAAGCTGCTTCTAGTAAGATTCTCCATTAGTTTTTAATAAAGCCTCTCTTCTCCCAGTCTAGAAGATGCCTTTCTCTACACTGTGAGTTCGAGGCCAGTCTGGGCTACACATACTGAGACCCTGTCTCAAAAAGAAAAAAGGCAGCTGGGGATTTAGCTCAAGTGGTAGAGTGCGTGCCTGGCAAGTATAAGGTCCTGAGTTTGATCCCCAGCAAGCCCTGTGGTGCCCCCCACAAAAAGACCAAAAAGAAGGTTTCCTAGCAAGTGACTAAACAGAAAAGGCCATCGTGATGTTTAAAGCAGCACAAAAGTGGCATCTTGTGCTGTAGAAAACCCGGGATGTAGAAGCACAATCTTTAGTGACATAACGCAGTAGAATGTACTGCCAACAAAGAAAGGGGATTTCCGGGAATCGGGACTTTTCTGTAGTGACCTGCAGCTCCCTAGCAACGGAAGTCGTTGGAGCTGGATGCTACAGACACCCGGAGAACTCTGGCTTGTGGTTCCCCAAGAGCTGCCCTCTTCCTTTCTAGATCCAACAAGGACTCGGGCAGAGGGCTGAGTTTCCCCAGGCTGTGTTAGAACCGCCCGCGAACACTTCTCAAGGTTCTCTCTCTTTTTCTGAATGGTGAACCAGGAGCTACGTCCTGCCGTGCCAGCTCTTACCTGAACACTGTCATGCTCTGCTTTCTTTAGGGAAATGAACGGGTCAGTGCTAAACGGGATGATACATGGGGAAGCACGGAGTCACAGCCGGCTGGGTTCAAATCCTGCCCTGTCATTCACTAATTGAGCAACTTTGGACAAGTCACCTCATCTCTCAGGGCCTCAGCTTCCCTTTGATTATCTTGTGCCTGAAATCAATGAGATTTCTCCAACTTCCTTTTTTTGGTTAGTGTTAGTGCTGTATCTTTCTCCCTTTAGACATAACATTTCAGTCTTTCTATACAAAGTGAGTTTTTTATAGATAGCATATAGTTAGTTGGATCTTATTTCTATCCACTCTGAAATTCTCTATCTCTTAAATGCTGTATTTAGGCTGAGTGATTTCAACATAGTTGGATTAGCATGTTCCATGACTGTAAATGTTCTCTATTCATCATATTTCCTAGTTGTTTCCACCCCCTTTTGTAGTCTATCGTTTTTTGGCCTTCTCTGATTTTAATTGAACATTTAAACTATTTAATTTCATCTCCTTTATTTGTGAGTCAATTACAGTATTTCCAAAAGACAGCGGTACTTGCTCTCAAGTCTGAAATGTGTACTTAAGTCATCTAAGTCCTTCTTCAAATAGCATAAGACCACTTCACATGCAGAGCAGTCACCTGATTACCTGGATATTTCCTATCTCTTGTGGCCTTGCTGCCGGTTTCCTATTATTACTTTTAAGAAGTTATATTTTAGATCAGTTACTAAGAAAAAAAAAAGTCATTTTAAAATTGAAGATGTAAAGGAAGACCCGGTCGGTGTCCTGCCCGACTCTTTCCGACCCTCCGACCTGCCCTTTCGTACAGTAGTCCCTGCTCCCCAGCCTCCTGCGCTGAAGCCGGCCAGCAGGACCAGCCTCGCCCCAGACCGCAGCCCGCGGGCGCCTCTCTGCACCAGTCTGGCAGGACTCCGACGCTGTCTTCAGACCAGGGCCGTCCAAACCGAAGCCCACTTCCCTGCTAATTCACTGTATTTCTTGTTCCTATTTGGGAATGCACTTCCCTGGCTTCTGCCCTTGTCTGGTTTTCCGCAGTTTCAATAGGATGTGCCTGGCTGTGGTTTGTTTTGTTATTCATCTTGCTTGGTGTTCTCTGAGCTTCTGGACCTGCCATCCGTCATTAGCTTCAGAAAATCTTTCATCGCTGTCTCTTCAAACATCCTCCAGTCCGTTCTTGCTTTTCCTGCCTGTACTCTCCCTCAGTGTGCCTAGTGAAATGTTTTCAAAGTCTTGGATGTTCAGTCTGGGTGTGTGGGTATTCTTTGTCTTCATTCCATTTTGGTTTTGAGATGTTTCTATCGATTTATCTTCAAGTCTAAGCATTCATCCACACAGTCTGCTCATTCGCTTCTGTGGCAGCACCGTGATGTTGAGTTTTTGCTTTTACTTCTCAGTGTCTCCTTTTCCGGGTTTGCGTTCACTCTCTGCCCTGTTCTGTTGTCTGCCCGCTAGCGTCCTTAGCATATTAATGTCAGTCGTGTTCAATTCCTTCATATTACCTGACTTCTAATTTTTGTCTCTCCAAGTGTTTTTCTCTTGCCTTTAAACATGTTTTAAAATTTTTTGTTGAAAATAGGCATGATGTACCAGGTAACAGAAACCGATATAAACAGGTCTTGAGTGTGAAGTTTTAAATAAATCTGATGGTGAGTTGAGTTATGTAATGTTTGCTGTAATTATAAATTACAGCGTCAGGGGCTGAACCTCGCCCTTCATCATTGCCATGGCCTTCCCCTAGTGCTGCTCCTGGGCAAAAGCTGGCAAGTCTTACAGCACCTCTAGCCATCACCCACTGTTATTATACTGGAGCCTCCGGATGTGATGATAAAGTAGATGGAAAGGCAAGTGTTCTGTAATCTTAGGATTAAATCTTTTAGTGAGTTTGCCTTCCTAGGCTACAATCTTCACAAGTGTTACCTTGCTGACCTCCCAGGGGTGAGTCAAGGAATCTAGGGGTCGGAGTGGTATAAATGTTCAGGCATGGGGGTGGATGAGGCTCTGGGAAAGCCTTTCTCATGGAGCACAGGCCTTGGAGAATGCCCCCATCTCATCCTGAGAAACCCATTAAAATGGGGCCCCCATGCCCCACTCCCCAGGAGTGACTCCCTCCCACTACTCCACACAGCCTGCAAACCCCACAGATGCTAGGAAATATTCCTCCTGATTTATGGTTCGGGGCTACTGCTCTAGGGAAATGCATTTCAACAGTGACTGAATTTGCCAATTTCCCTAGTCCAATTGTGACAAAACTTTTAGAGTCCAAGTGCCCAAACTACAACCCAAAACCCACTTTTTTTTGCAAAGTGCCAATACTGCAATTAAACCTGAACACTGAGGTTTTAGTTTAGAAAAAAACAACTCATACATTAACATCTTTTGTCTTAAAAATTAAACAAATAACAGGAGTGCCATAGATTCGCCTCCACTGCCCTAGACCTTGGGGTGGTGGTTTGCTGTGTAGCCTCTGTTCTCTGATAAGGCCCAGAAAATTTAATTTTAGCTTGTTGAGTTTTTTGTTCTTATTGTAAAGAGAGAAGTGGTAACTTCCAAGCTTTTCATAGTACACTGAAGCTGAAACTGAGTCACCATCAAATCACTTTTAAGTAGTGAAAATATTATATTATCATCAGGGTTTAGTCAATCTCATTCTTAGCACCATTCCTCAAATGAGCTTAACTCATGTATTTTTCGATTAGTAAAAATACAAAAACAAAACATTAAAAATTGTAAGATGTAACAAATTTGGCACTGAAAATCAGAAGACTGTTGTTATTCATTCTCTATCTGTGAACTTATTCTCCTTGGAGCCTGTCACATACTCAAAACACAGAGATCTAAAATGGTAACTGGTTGATAGAACTGTGCAGACTTCAGAAAATAAACAATAAGAGAAGGGCTTCTGGGACCAATGTTTATAACTGGAAACAATGACACTAGATGTATAAAGAACCTACATAATGACTCTTGCCATTATCTCTTCAGCATTTAAGAGTGAGCAGCAATTGTGGCATAGACAGGGTCTTAGAAATGGACTGGTAAAAATACACTCATTGAATATTTTTAATAAAACTTTTGATAGAACATTTATAAATTGGATTTATTTTGTTTAATTATTTTGAGAAATTTGGTGGTACAGTAGTATCTCAAGCAGTTTGGTTAGCAAACAGAAGCATTTGGCACAGTTTTTTTGTGTGTGCGAACTCTTCGTTGGCTGGCAACACAACACACCCATCTTTCCCACATGAACCTGAAAGTGGCCATCTTTTCCAGAGTCATGGAACAAATTAAATTTCTGAACCGAAGTACCACTGTGTTTAAACTCACCCTGTTGTTCCTCTCCTTACTTTGTTGAATTTTTGGTCATGTGGTTAGATAACTTCTGTAGACCTTGAGAGATCTAGCCCAACTCTGAGTCATTCTACAGGCACAGAAGCATCAGATGGGTGTTGGTAACTATACTCCATGCTGTGTCAATACCAAGGAGACACCAAGAGTTCTCAAGAGCTTCTGATTTGGTGGCCGACTGTTTAAGAGCCCACCATGAATCCTAAAGACAGATTGGAATCAGTGTCCGTGCTGGGCTCTTTGGGCTGAGCAGGCCTCTGAGAGCAGCCACAGGATGGGGTGTGTGGAGTGGAAAGAGAGTCCTTCAGTCCAGTGTTGGTGGGAAGACTCTCTTGCTGCTGAAACAGGATGAAACAGGAGGTCACTGAAAGGTAGGAGGCTACCAGGAGCTGCTCTGAGCCGCTCACGGACCACAAAGGCCTCACCCTTGAGGATCTGGTGGGGAATAAAGGATACACCACCGTGTTGGGAAAAACAAGGTGATTTTCTCTACTCTCACACCACTATTAATACAGAAGACATCCATCACCTCGAAAGGTGTGGGGATTTCCATCATTGGCAAGCGACCAAGCGATCGTGTTATCGACGCCAGCTGCATGTGCCCTGACCCTGTTTGGCTCCCACACTGTTCACCTGGAGAGAGTGTCGGATCCCACGGAGTGAGTGCTCTGTCCCCAGGATGTCCCCTCCCTCTGAGGCACCAGTCCAGGCCCAGGCTGTTTAACCCGTGCTTCTGACCCACTGTCTATAGATTGCGGTTCCCACAGCCCCTCCTCAGGTTTGATTAATCTGCTTGAGCAGCTCGCAGAACACTGGGAAACGCTTGTATTTACCCACTTATTATGAGGGATGTTTCAAAGGACACAGATGAAGACGTGCGTAGAGTGAGACGCAGATGAAGACATGCTAGGCACCCTCCTGGAATTCCACATTGTCAGCTCCCCGACAGCTCCCCAACCCCTGCGCTCTTGGGGTTTTATGGAGGCTCCATTGCTTACTGGATGCTCACGGGTGGGGGGAGGACCAGCAGGGCCACTCTGGGCAGCACCCTCCCTCCAGGCCGTGGGAAAGGACCCTTCTGCAATAGGGAGCGTCTTACGACCTCGGCTTCCCAGATGACTTTTTATGACTGGAGTGGCCTTGGGGATGAAAAATTCTAGTTTCTATGGCCTGATGTAAGGAGGGAATTATGAGCCAGAAACTAAGGGGATAAGAAAATATAGATGTATAGCTCTCAGGTTATCAAGATATATAAAAATATAGATATCAGGATATCAAAACTGCTGTCTGCATCATAAGTGCAGTTTGTTGGAAGGCTAGGTAACTTCTTGAGGTCTTGATTCTATTATCAGTGACTCTCACTAATTTTAAACTTCCTTCTTGACTCTCAGATCCCATACTTATTAACTTGGAGTTGCTTAACAACTGTGAATCATATTTTTATCTACAAAGTGGTGATAACAGCATGTATACCACAGGATACTTCTGAGGTTGAAATAATCTCACATCTACAAAGTGCTAAAAGAACGCCTGCAGTATAGAGGGTATCAATAAATATGCGACTTCCCCCCAAGTGTGCATACACAGACGCACGCACTCACGCACACACGAAAGCACACACCAACCGAGAAGCCATCCTCATTCTTGACGAAGATTACAGATAAACAAAATATGACTAAATGTCAGAAAGGGTTATTTTATTTTATTACGAAATAAATAAAAGTGTGGCAGAGGTAAATTTCCTCTTTTGTGGGCAGTGTCGCAATGTTATGACGGTTTAAACAGCACTTCCACATATGCAGAGTTTCCGGATTGTCAGCGGTATATTTAATTATAAACTGCAAAATTTAGAGGGATGGGATCTTTGTCTTTTACAGAAGAGAGCTGAGTAATAGGGCATGGTATTTTTTTTACCATGAACTTCTTTATAGGGGGAGATGAGTAGTGCAGAAAATAAGAGCACATTTAATGGTGTGAAATAATATGAGATGATATGCCAGAACAAATTTTACGATCTATTATTTATATTATGCTGCATATTCAATCAGGAAAGTCAAAAATAAGTAATTCAACGATGACAGTGTTTATTTACTCATAAGCACCACATCTATCGTCATCTTCGTTTTAGTTCCTGAATTGTATGTTATAAACGCTAGAAAGTAAATTTCGTAAGCCGGGGCTTAAGTTTTTCTTTAGAATTCTTTGAGATAGCATAAACATTGCAACATTTTGGAATAGCTGCCCATTCGAAGCCTTTCTCGTTCACAACTGCAGTTGCAATATTAAGCAAGACTGAGCTTCCAAGTGGAAGACTGCTGAGTGCGCACAGAGCTACTAGAGTCCAGACGACCTGACAGGTCCAGTCACTTATCGATTCTGTGGTTTCTGTGAAACTACAGTGCAACTGATATTTGCGACAAATATTCATAATTTTTTCCAGTTAAACCTTCGACACAGCCCACACGATTGTATTGCTAGCAGTGGAACAGACAGATTTGACAAAAAATTTTTGGACAGTTTCTCCTCCACGTCTAAGGTTTTACTTTCCACAGATTCAGTTACCATGGTCCACCAAGGTCCAGAAGTGTTGAGTGGGGATTTTCAGGAATAATTTGCAGAGTGTGCCACTCTGAGTATCATGACCAAATCCCACACCAGGCCGTCCTGCCCCTCCCAGGACATGAGTCATGCTATCCAGGGGGTCTGCGCCACTTCAGCTGCCCACCCTGAATCACTCAGCCGCCGGGTGGTGAGTTGCAATAGCATGGTGTTTGTCTTCAGGTGACGTTCACACAGCAGTGGATGCTGTGTCTGCTGCCATCGCCACATCATCTCACATCAGAACAAGAAGATACGTGGAGGACAGAGGTTGTAATAGGGCTCTCTGACTCCCTTAAAAGTAAGTTTAAAAAGCCTCAATTTTTTTTTTAATTTTTAGTCCTAGCCATTGTTGTTTGAGCCTGTTCTTTAAGCTATCCTTCATCCCAGGTCCCTACAAGAAATCATGTCTTGCTGAGAACCAAAGAGAAGGCCGCCCCAAAACCCTGGCCCCAGAGGATACAGAGTGGGAAAACCTGATTGCGTGTGGCTCTCAGCTCTCAGCTCTCAGCTCACCGCAGGCCCCAGCACAGCTGCCTCCGTGTGTACCTGTCCCAGCTTTTGTCCTGCTAGGACCTGCAATGCTTCTGTGGGTCCTCTGGAAGACAGATTAGCCGTCTCCCCTGTTTGGCCAAAGTGCATTCCTTTTCCTTCCCTTTTCTTTACTGCAGTGCTGTGGACCAAAGTCCTGGACCTCCTGCGCGCTAGGCAAACACACCACCACTGAGATGCACCTCCAGCCCCATTTTCCTTTTTACACTGTTTTTCTCTTCTAGCCCATGTGGACAGATGGCCAAACCCACCAGTCAGGACCCCAGATTCAGTATAGTGTTATAATTGTTCTTTTTTTAGTTAGCACTGTTAATCTCTTACTGTTTCTTGTTGATAAATTAAACTTTATCCTAGCTGTGCATTTATGGGAGGAAACATCTTCCTTGCGGGACTGGGTGCAGTCATGGTTTCAGATGGCCACCAGAGGCCCTGGAGAACCACTCCGCGAGTCAGGGGCCCACTGTGTGAAAGTGCGAGCCCCGGCACCTCAGAGCTTGACTGTATTTGGAGAAAAGTCTTCCAAGAGAATAAGTTAAAACGAGGCTCTTGGGGTAGCCTGGACTGAATCTGAGCAGAGTCATGAGAAGGGCAAGTTTGGCCACAGGCAGAGATAACAGAAACGTAAGCACATACAGGCAAAGGACACCAAGCAGGTGGCGGTCACAAGCAAAGAGGACGCAGAGAGGAGCCAGATCTGCCTGCCTCTTGGCCATTACCTGAGAAAATAAAATCTACTGGCGGAACTACATGGTCTGGCATATTTTGCTTTGGCAGCTCTAACAAACTCTTATGAGAAATACATGACTGTTGTTCCTTTTCATTCATAATTATTTTACAGAAAAAGAAAACCAAGCTCAAGGAACCAGGGATTCACCCCGAAGTGAATTCAGTTAGTGCCTGGACACACTCAAACACAAATTCCTCCCTTAGAGAATTTAAGTACTTAAATTGTTTTTCAGGAGAATCTTCCAGAATCCACTCAACCCACCCTCTCCCCTCCAAAAACACACATATGAACCAGGCCTGGAGGCTCATGCCTGTCACTGTGCATATGGAATAGTGACTGGTAGGCAAGCAGTCAATTTACTGTGCCACTTGGAGAGTTGGATACTTTTAGTCTGAAATAAACCGACTAACAGGAAAAAGAACACGTACATTTCATCACACTAAGGCATGGAAGTATTAGGCTCACGGAGGGGCAAATTTTTCACCTTTTATATGGAGTTTAAAAGATGACCTGGGGGCCTGAGGGTGGCGACCAGGCTGAGCCAGGGTCGCAGGTCGTGCCTACGGGGTCTCCCTGGGACAGGCGCCCTGCAGCCACCTCTGCCGGGCCGCTTGTGGGATGCCAGTGTCTTCTTCCTGTGGAAAGACTCCTCCTAAAGCAGAAGGGGAGATATCAGCGCAGAAAACTCTGCCAGCAGTGCTCTTTGCTCTATTCGCGTAGATGGAGGTGGATTTCTTTTCACAAAAGGACAGCCGTCCCGACTCCGTTTCCTGAACAACCAATTTGAAATTTGCCAAGGAAATGTATCTGGGGTAGAATATTTTATTCCCCCACACCCACAGGTCCAAGAAAGCCCAGTGAAACATTTGGACAAAACAGTTGATACAATAATCTTATATAGACAAAGAAAATTCAGCAGCACATTGCAGACTAGTATAATGGAAGCAAGGGTGATTCAGACCCCGAGTGCAGAGAGGATTTGAATTAGGAAAATTATTGATTTAATTCATCGCATTAATAAAACAAGAATAAAATCACATAATGATCTCTTAGAAGCTGTAAATTATTTTGATAGAATTAGTATCCATTCCTGGTATTTAAAATATTTTTACTAAAATAGAAATAAAAAGTTTTATTATGCATGCATAGATCAACTCAACAGTCCACATCTTGTTATGGAAAACATCAGAGATAATCACATTAAAACTGAGAATGAAACTAATTATTACTAACTAGTATAACTGTCTGAATTAAATGAAGAAATGAGACAAAAATGTTTGAACAGTAGGAAGAAAATTATTACATGTAAAGAAATATTTTATATCTTTAAAAAATATGAGCATTGTCAGGTATGGTGGCACACTCCTGTAATCCCAGCACTTGGGAGGCTGAGGCAGGAGGATTGCCATGAGCTTGAGGCTAGCCTGGACTACATCGTGAGTCCAAGGCCAGCCTGAACTATGTGACAAGACCCTGTCTCAAAAAAAAAAAAAAAAAAAAAAAAAAAAAAAAAAAAAAAAAAAAAAAAAAAAAAAAAAAAAAAAAAAAAAAAAAAGAAAAGGAGAGAAAAAGCAAAACAAAAACAAACCATGAGAAATATCTTATAAACTAATACCATCAAAGAAACACTTCAAAAACAAATATTTTATGTAAAAATTTATGGCTTTCCTATATAGAATCAATAACTAGTTAGAATATAAAATGGAGGAAAAATCCAACTTACAGTAATAGAAATGACTTTTAATACCTGTCAATATATTTAATAAGAAATGTTAAAGAGCTTTATGAATAAAATATTAAAATACTATTGGAGGATTTAAAAGGCATAACTCAATTTAGAAAGTATAGCTTAGTCTTCCATAGAAACTCCCAACATCTTAGTGTAAATTCTCTCCAGAGTAAGGCTGCAGATTTACTCCTATAATGACAAAATTATAATAGGTCCATTTTTGAAATGGATATGCTGGATCCATAAGGCTAAAGAGAGTTGAAAGACAGAAAGCCATCCAGGAGCAGAGTATAACACTAAGGTAGCATTCCGATCAATAAATAAGAACATGGATTATTCAATGAATGATGCTGAGAAATTGGAATTGGCATACAAAAAAAAGCCAATGACTTACTTACCCTCTACGCTAAAGGTTTACATGAACCAAGTGTTTAAACATAAGAATGAAGCTATACAAGATAAGACAAGGTATACTGGTCAACTTTTCCATCACAGGAACAAAATACCTGACTGAAAGCAGCTCAAAGGAGGGAAAGTTTATTTTGGTTTATGGTTTTAGAAGCTTCAGTCCATGGTAGAAGTGCCAAGGCAAAAATATCATGGTGGAAGGACAAGCCAAGGAAAGCTGTTCCACCCGCAACATCCAGGAAGCAGGGAGCAGGGAGGAGCCAAAGAGAAAGGGGTCGGGGACAAGAATTTACCCTGCAGGTCACACCCTCTGTGACCTACTTCCTCCATCCAGCTGTGAGCTCATCCACTAGTAATGCCAGCACTTGAGCTAATCACTTTCCAAAGCTCCGCCTGTGAACACAGGAGACTTTAAAACAATAATCTCCAAGTGAAGGCTTTATTCAGTGTGAGAAAGGAAAAAGAAACTGTGTCCCCAGAAAACTGTCACCATCAAATAAAAATGGATAAATCCAGGCACACGAAATGCACAAAAAGCACCATAAATTATTCAAAAGACAAAATTTGAAAGTCACCTGCATGCAGCAAATGATAATTTTCTTTTGATGAGTGGTGCTTTATTTCATTTAATGATGCAGGTCTTTGGTTGATAAAGTAGACAAGAAAACAAAGTCAAAACAACATAGCTCTGGGCTGGGGATTTAGCTCAGTGATTAGAGTGCTTGCCTTGCAAACACAAGGCCCTGAGTTCCATCCCTAGCACCACAAAAAAAAAAAAAAATAGTTCTGGTGACCATCATTAGATATAAACATATTATTTAAATTCTGCATTTCAAAGAGAAATATAGGCAGAATAAAAATGGAAAACAACTTAGAAAAACAATTCTAATTTTTTAAATTTTCTATATGTTGATAAGAATCTGCTGAATTACCACCTAACAGAAACATAGGTTATGAAGATAAATGGAATTTCACAAAAGTAAATCACCAATATTTGCTAACAAAAAAAATTCAACTTCTTTTTAATGAAAGTTCATTTTGCTCTACTCTGAGATAGTAACTGTACTGTTCTTTGTTCATAGCTTGTAACATAAATATGAAGAAATAATTCTCATAATTGTTTCAATTTCGTGACTAATATTGTTCATGATTAAGTAGAATTAAAAGGCAGGCAGCTACAACTGGATTTTCCCAGGGAATGTTCTCCATTTTGCAATACTCACCTTACAATCATCATTCGATTATGTTGTATGTTTCTTTTTAATCCAGTGTCACCTGCATTTTACTGGGCCTTAGCCACATGCAGTCACAGTAGGAGGAGGATCTCTTGTCTTTTGCTCTTTTCTGCTTGACCACCTGAAGTTTTTCTTCTTCTTTTTTCTCCCTCCTTTCCTTTCTTACCTCCTATTATTTTTCTTCTTTTTCTTTTTTTTGGGGAGGTCCTGGAGATCGAACCTAGGGCCGTCATACTGAGCTACATTCCCCAGCATTCCCCTGCCCCTTTTGAGATAGAGTCTTCCTAGATTGCCCAGGTGGCACTCAAACTTGCAATCTTCCTGCCTCAGCCTCCTGAGAGCTTGGCTTACATGTGTATGCCACTGCACTAGGCATTCTGCTATGGTTTCGAGCCACGTGTCCCTCAAAGACTCCTGCACTCATGGCCTTTTGGAAGGTCATTGGGTTTGGGGGTCTGACAGCTGACTTGCTGTTAGGACGGCCCTGGCTGGGAGAAGCAGGCCCTGGGCAGGGGGCCTGGAAGCGTGCATCTCCTTCCCCAGCTCCTCCTTTCTTTCTCTGCTTCTGACCACCAAGAGAGACCAGCTTCTCCTCCACCAGGCCACTCTGCCTCCCTGTTCCTGCCTTGGAGCCAGCTGGCGATGGGCTGAAAACATGAGACAAATTAAATCCTTCCTGCTTTAAGCTGTGGGTGTCTGGCTTTGTATCCCAGTGACGAGAAAGTGCTTAAGACACTTTCTTATTTTTTAAATAAGTTTTTAAAATTTAAAACATTTCAAAGATTTAGGTGCTAAATGTGTACATACCTGGGAAATTGGAAAGTTTTGTTCTTTTTAATAAAACAATATAGACAAAATGATTAAACATATTTTTGGCGTGCCAGGCTCTGTTCTATGAGCTTTCCTTACATTAACTCATAATTTCATGTGTTAATAAACACATTAACCCGCCTATCAAGTAATCCTCACAACCATGCTGCCAGCTAGCGTCCATTATCCCCATGCATGAAGAAATGCCGCAGTAGAGAGAAGAGCAGCGTGTCTGTGAGGGCAGGAGCCCAGCTCTCGGGTTCTGGTTCCTCACCCTACCACCAGCACATTCACCCTGGTCCCTCTTCACCCCCATCCTTCTCCTCCACTCACAAGCAGCCCACTGCCACAATCACTGTATCCACAAACACTGTGTAATTCTAGGTGAGTGTGTGCACCCGTGCATGTGTCAACCATCTCAAAAATGTTCAACTTTTTCTCTCTCCTTTCGAAGTTTTTGTTCCCTGCCAAAATTTCCATTTGTAATTGATCTCCTTGAAATAACAGGTGTGGTCTGTATTTCTGTGTTTGACAGCTCCAACACCCGGAGCCTGGGTTGATCTCTTTCTATTGTTCAATTTTTTTATACTGTCTCGTTTCTGTGTGTGCTTCTTTATTTTTAATTACCTGCCAGACATTGTGTTTGCAATTGATTGCAAATTAATTTCAAAATAATTGGAGGCCAAGGATAATTTCACTTATTCTTTGAATGTGATTTACATTTGCCTTTAGGTTCAAGGGGAGCAGAATTCAAATGTTGGCACTTTATAGATCTCCTTCCATGGCATAGTGCTCTGGGCTCCACTCAGAACAGAGGTATCAGTCCCCTCTCTCCACCCTGCCACAAGGGGCCATGGACTCAAATCTGCACTCACACCATCCTGAGGCAGGCAACATCAGCTTAACCCTCCCCCCTTCCCCTCTGAGCAACCCAGGATGTTTACAGAGACGAAGGATTCGAGAGGCAGCAGACACGGCTGGCTCTCTTGGTTCCTGCTCCTACTGGGACCCTCCACTCTGCAGTCTGCTCCACCCTCGGACAGATAAGGGTTATTTCCCACACCTTTTCAGGCCAGCATCATGAAGCTTAAAATATTTTAAATTTTAATTCTTATTTCTAATTTCACTCATGATTTTTAAAAACTAACTCATTATTAGCTTTTAGTCTATTTGTTTAAATTTTTTTTCCTGTTAATTGTTAATTTCTCATTTACTGATTTTGAGTGAGAGGATATTGGTCTTTTTTTTTTTCCCCCATACTGGGGGTTGAACCTAGTGTCTTCATGCTGAGCTACATCTCTAGGTCCTTTTTATTTTATTGTTTTTAATTTTGAGACAGGGTCTCACTAAGTTTCCCAGGTGAGACTTAAATTTGTGATCCCCCCACCTCAGCCTCCCAATGTTCGTTTTAAAAAATGATCTTTATTTGCTCCAAAAACCTGTTAGATTATAATTGTACATGTGCTATTTGCTAGAGAAACCTCTCCATGAGACTTTCTATGCCATTCTGCTTAGTTTCTAGAAAAACCATCCACCCTGGGTCATTTATTTCACAGGGGATCTTTCAGTTTGGGATTCCAGGCCCCTGCACCTTTCCTTGACCTATCCCCAAGTTCCAATTTCTTGAACTTGACTCTGTTTCTGCCGTAGCCTGAGTGCTTTTTTTCCCAATTACTGAAACCTTGGCCATCTGATTAGATTTTCTGGTCTTTGTTGACAATTACAGTGAGTTTCCTGGCTCAGGCTGCTAAACCCATCACATGAGATCACAACACCTTGGACACTAAGCCATGTGTCTAATACAGACTCCAGCCTCATCCTTTTCTTAACATTTTAGCTCCACTTTCTACTTTATGCCTCTGGAATTACTCCTTTTGACATCTGGAGATTTCTATTTCTTTCTTTTGCGTTCAGTCACGCAGCAGGAATTTCTGTCATTAAAATAATTTTCCAAGTTAATATCTGAGCAGCAAAATATAGCTATGATTATATCAGGGATGACAGAAAAAGAACTTTATGAAGCCGTGTTTAGATCCCAGATTTCCTTGGTGTGCCAAGTAAGGAAGACAGTAGCCCTATAATGTATGGTTTCATTGTGACAGAGTTGTGTTGGTGCCAAGCGAACACTCACTGAAGTGACATTGTTGAAATTCCAGCTGTTTTACTTTGTATTTCGAGGTTTTCAATAAA
Organism: Hystrix cristata; assembly: GCA_004026905.1. Classification (NCBI taxonomy): domain Eukaryota; kingdom Metazoa; phylum Chordata; class Mammalia; order Rodentia; family Hystricidae; genus Hystrix; species Hystrix cristata. The sequence goes on from PVJO010004634.1 coordinate 102,216, forward strand.
AGGGTATTTCATCTAAACGTTTGCAAAGATGTGCTTCCATCACATCATAGATAATGAAAGGCAAATTACCAATTCAATGTGCTGAAAAGAAGTACAGAACTGTACTAAGGCCAGTCCAATGACAAGCTCTGACTTCAACTGGTGTTTCAGAGGACTTCTAGACGTATCTTAGCAGAGAATCTTTCAATTTAATAATTCGTGGGGATAGCCCTAATCACATTATTTTTGTTTTGTGGTCTCATGCCAAGAACAATTTGCATATGAAGAATTTTATGTGGGTGAGCCATAGGAAAAGCTCTAACACATACTTTTAGCTGCAATAAGTTTTTTACTTCCTCATGTCTTCATGCTATTGTTCAACAGGCAAGAGCAAATGTAGTCATATGACCTTGAAACCAAAACTTTATTGTGTCTAAATTTGAACTCAATGTTGTAATCATATACTTTGAATAGGATTTTAAAAGTAACCTGTTAGAAGACGTAATCTCTGGTACTGAATATTTCAAGGGTTTTTTTTCTATTTTTTTAAATATAAATTTAAGAATTAAAAGAGGTAGGAATAATAGTTGCTAAATAAACCAACTTAAAACTTTATATAGTTAGGACATAAAATTATGGCTTCATTTTCACCTTTTAGATTTATTTTCTTGATTCTATATTGTGATGTTATTACTTTATCATTATTATTTTTCATGTGAAAAACAATTATTCAGTTTTAGGTTTGAAGGCTGATAAGTACCTGTGCTTCTTTACACCAGCATTTTTTAAATGTCTTTTTTTATTATTTCTTAATTTATTTTTATTTTATTACAAATTTGTCTAAAAGAAGAAATTCCAACTACTGTGGTTTTTGTTTTGTGTGTTTTAATAAATTTTAACATGTATACCAACTCTATGAGGCAGTCCTGAAACAAAAGTCTATTTAAAGTAGTTTAGAATCCAATTACTCACGATGGCTTTGATGTGAGCTGTCCCACCCGAAATTTTTGTGTCATCAATTTTACTCATATATGTAAGTACTGCATTGTTTTCCCAATCAATATGAAGGATGAGCAGTGAAATCTTTGATATGCTTTGGTACGCAGTGTTTTATATAACCAAAAATCTAAATTTGCCACTAACTTATAGGGTACCAACTAATTTTTTGCAAAGTCAGTGTGTGCGGGACTCATGGGAACATCTAGAAAGCACACGTACAGCCCAGACACACGGGTTACTAGGTGCAGTGTTACCTCACGGGTCCGCCCAGGCCCAAAACACCAACAAAGTGTGATACATTTTTGCCCCTATTGAAAGTGCAGATGTCTTTGACCTTTCATTAAAAACAAACCCCAAGCAGACAAGTTGAGTCTATATGGAAAAGTGAAACTGTATGCATGTCTTAAGGTAAGCTTCTATCGTGCAAAAATTTCTGCTCTACTCTTTGAATTTAATAGTCTAGGAAGATGCTCAGTGTTTAAGTCACATCTCATTTATCTAAAGAAGTCCAAAGACAGAGCGTGGCTTGAATCAAACAATGCCATCAGGTATCTGTCTGCTTCTCTTGGTCGTAATTTCATTCTGGGGCAGGCTGCTGTGCTGGTATTTATGGTCTTTAGCAAATTTAAGATTTCGTTTTGCCGATTTAGCAGTTGAATCTGAAAGAGATATTCCACCCCCCAAAAGAGTCCCACTAAACCTCCTAGGGCTGCTGGTCATCAATCAAGCTGAGACAGAATGAGTCTCTCATTTCTGACAACAGCTGCAACTGGGGCTATGCGCTCTGCTGCCCCAGCTAAGGCTGGTGCTCGGGAGCCAGGTGCACTGCAGGTGAAGGAAGACAGTACTGAGGAACGAAACTGGAGTAGTCTTCAGAAGGCCGGGGATGCTGGCAAGGCAAAAATGAACAAACAAGCAAACTCAAGCACTTCTTTTATTTCCCTGGCCGTGCAGGCACAAACCAATGGAAGAAGCCCCAGTGAGGTTTGGGTGGGATCTGAAGGCTTCCTGCTCTACGACAGGAGGCTCCTTTCTGTTCGGCAGATGGACGCGAGTCTGCTACAGCACGGGTCTGCAGAAGCATGGAGGTGCCCAGCCGACCTGGCAGGCTCGCACCCTGACAGTTAGGTGCCCCAAGCTCAGGGGGGTACCCCAGTACACACCGAGTTTAGCTCTCTCACTTCATACAGATTTTCTTCTGTTTGATGGTCCCTTCTCTGTCTTGAATATTCTATTAATTCCGAAGCAGTTCTCACTGCTGGATGATCTGCAGTTTGGACATTCATTCATTCACTCATTTGTCTATAGATTTGGATGCTGGGAATTAAACTCTGGGTCTCTCTCAGGCTGAGCACTCACTACCTCTAAGCAGAACCCTCAGCCCTATTCTGGCTAATTCGCTGCCAGTATAGATACTGAAGGAAATAAAACTGCTTTCTTCTGCACCATTTCAGTAGTTTTGGTTCACAGTAACAGTTTTCTTAGAGGATAAGAAAGAAGGAATGAGTCACAACGAAAGGAGGGAGAATTGAAACTCCACATTACTGAAGTAAATTGGAACTGTTGGGATGTAAACCACATTGGAGTACTAGTTTATTAGTAGGAAAACACAGTCATATGAGCTTCTTCTCATTTATAGCTTGACAGAGGAAAGAACAAATAATATGATAACAAGAACTTTCATCCACAGTAATACCAGGCATTGGAATCGTGTCTTTGGCCCACTTGCTAAAATTTGGGTAGAAAAATTGGAGTTTAGGATAACCCCTCCCCAAGGTGTTCAGTGCCCAATATAATCAGAATATTTCAAATGCCTAATAGTCATTAATTAAAGTTGAGCTTGGGCTCCAAAGGCTGCTATAATCTCAAGGGACTGTTGGTTCTGTTTTAATGCTTCTTTTGAAAATTTAATTTATTCCACCATAGAGGAACAGTTTGCACATCATGGGAATCCCATGCTTGTTTATGCACGATTCCATCCGAGAGAAACGCTAGATGGGTGCAGGAAACTTGAGCAAAGCCATGTGCAGTGCGCCAAGCACACATGTGCACAGCGCTCATGCCCGTGCACCAGGCGCCACACCGGTTCCATCTGCCGTCTCCTCACTTCACTTTGTATCGCTCTCCCCGCCACCATCATCTGACAGTAACTCACAAGCCACCGCTCTGCTCACACCTGCTTCCTCCAGCACACCGCTGGTCTTGCCCAGATAAAGGGACATGTTTGTGGGATGCTTTACGTCTGTCTCAGCCATCCGTAATGTGTAAGAGTGTCACCATTTTTACTACATTTGCTTTTGCTTCCTTTGAATGTGTTACTGATGAGGTTTTTGAGTGTTTTTCCCCTGGCTTCAATTTTCCAGTGAGCCCTGATTTTTTTTTTTTTTCTCAAGTGTGCAGTGCGATGATTTTTAGCCATGTACATCGCCTTATACTAAGACTGACTCTATGGCGTGTGAGTAGGAGAGTTTCGAATGCTTGGTAATTACAATAAGTAATGTTCACTGGGTGGGCATTGTGTTTACCTACATTAGCTGTCTGAGTTAGCGTAGTCCTAAAATGATCCAATTTTAAAGGAGGCTATCAGGACTTGTAAGAGTTGAATCATTCGTCTTCAATCACAAATGTAGGAAAGAGCGGGAATTGGAACTCGGAGCCCACATCTGCCGGTGGTGCTCACGGCACGGCCCTGCGGAGTGGGGCCTGTCCAGCTGGCCAGCACAGGCTCACCTGCCTCTCCCTGAGGAGACCACGGGCCTGGAACCAGCGCCTCCGTGGGCCAATCCGGGCTCTACCGCTCGCCAGAGGGATGTCTTGAACAAGTTACTTGGACTTCCTACATTTCAGTTTCCTAATCTGAAAAAATAGGAGAAAAATCACAATGAACAAGCTCCCATTCGATGAGCACTTATTACCCTCAAAAGTTCTATGAGACACATATATAGCCTCTTTCTTCAAACGGCAAATCTTGACCTTAGAAAAGTAAAGGAATTTGCTGTGGGAAGGACAGTCAGGAAGGGGCTCAGCTGGACCTCAGCCTCAGAGGGATAAATTCGCTCCAGGCTCTCTCCTTAACCAGGATTTGCCACGGCTCCCAACCAAATCTTCCTCCTGGCTCTTGGAGGGGTGAGAGATGCTGTGTATCCTTTCCTTAGCACGGTGTCCAATCTGTGCTGTGAATTTAAGGAATGAAATCTATTATTAGTGTTACCACTGGAACTTAGCCAAGGACATAAATAGCTGTGACACATGGCAGAATGAATATACCACTGGCGAGGTTAAAAGAAAAGGGTGCTAAGGGCGTTCAAAGGAGGAAGCCATGCCACCTGTAAGTAGCACATTCCTCAAGGAGGAGGCAGCCCTTCAAAGCATGTGTGGGACCTGCAGACAGAGACAGGCACTGTGGAGCAGAGCCCCATCCCCACCCCCGGGAGCACCCTCTTTGCTGCAAGGGTGGCGGCAGGGTGGGAGAGGTGACCATACAAGCCTGGGAGAGCCTCCTGGTGTCTTTACTAAATGGGTGCACCAGGCAGTCAGGGTCTGTCTGTGTCAGGCTGGGAGGCGACCTGCCAGGGTGGTGTGCTGAGGAGGCAAAGCTGGCCAGGGCTGGAACAGAGAGTCACTTGGGGTGTGGGCAGGGCAGAGTGTGAGTCACCAAGTGCCACCCTGCCGGCTTCCAGGTGAGTGTAGGTTCTCCTGAGAGTGCTTCCTGGGCACGGCTTTGATCTGAGTCTTTTATGGCAGGAGGGGTTTGTGGCACAACAGGGCCCCCTACAGGCATCTTGGTGATTAACTGCAGAAGAATTTAGATGAGCAAAGATCTTCAAATTAGCCAAGAACCAAGTTTGACACTTGAAGGCCCACAGGAACTCAGCATCGGTGGTCTGAGCAGCAGAAGCAGGCTGGGTGTTAAGGACACAGTCCTACACAGCTGATCAAGTAACAGCAGTGCTATATATCATTTATTTTTCAAAGGAAGCTAGATATTTATAGTAAGACATCTTGGTTTCTGAATGTGGGCTTGATTTAAATCAAACATCATGAGCACCAAAAAGTACATATCAGTGCTCTGGATCTGCCTCACAAGGGTCATGCTTTCAACACACACCCTCCCAGCAGTGGAGAACTCGGAGGAGTCGTCTTCAGATTCTAATTTTTCCACTCACCAGACTGTCAGATCCAAATGGCCATGCACAGTTAAGTGTACAGCTCTTCACAGGTCACCTGACCGCCGATCCATTGCATAGACTTTGAACGTTGTCTTCAGTTTTTAGCCTAAACTCAACCACCACCACTTACTGGGGCCAGAGTACAACAGAGGAGAGGCGGGTTTCACTGAGGTCTTTCTGCGGATGGGACATTCACCCATGTGCCTCACTCCTCCTCCCACCACCACCCTGGCCTGGTGTGTCCCAGTGAGGTCACACAGTACCTGGGCACCCTGTCCACC